>CM031235.1:189424410-189549777 GCA_018340775.1 Taxus wallichiana var. yunnanensis
ACACAAAAAGCAATGAGTTGTTGGCATGTGTTTCCGCCCAACTTGCAGTTTCGTGACATGGAATTATGCCTTTTGTAGATCCTAATGTTTCAAAAGAGAAGAATAAAATAAAGATAACATAAACAATGGATATTCAAAATATTAATGATAAATTGATAATGACTCACAATATACTTTTACCCAGATAATAATAAAAATTAAATTTTAAAAAACCTAACGCTAAAACCTTATAAAATCTAATTAAAAATAAAATAAAATGAAAAAACTGCAACCATTTATTAACTAATTAAATTGAGATTAAATAAAAGAATACTGTAAACCTAATAAAATTAAAATCTAAATCTGAAATAAACACATATTGTTTAATTATAAAATTCAAACCTATTTAAATCTAATGAAAACTACATATCAAAAAAATTAATTAAAAACTAAAAAGATTGCAAATCCTAAAACTAAACACTAATATTAGATAATACACTTTTAATACTATCAAGCCTTACTAAATAATAACTAAATTAAAATCACTAACTACATATTAGTGCATCTTTAAGAAATTGCAAATAAGAAAACTTGACCTGAAGTTTGTAAGACTAAATACTGAAGGCTCTGCGGTACTATAATGGTTAACAGCACTCCGACCTTTCACTGTACACTTGCATGGGCGTTCTAAAGATGCCTCCAGGTTTGCATACCAGTCCACAGAAGTACAGATCCATGGAGTTGCGAGCATGTATTAAGTAGCACTTATACATTTACAAAACCTAGTAGGACCTTCAAATCTGCTAAGAATGTTCACTTTAACTGGGACCAATTGTTCCAAAATACACCGGTCTTCCAGGCTCACAGCTTAAACAGCTCTTGCAGGGATTCAAGCTCCATTTCTCTCAGCTTTGATGACACCTTGCAGGCTCGCAGATTAATTTCAGCAGTTGCAGGGATTAAACTCCAAAGAAGTTGTAGGTAGCACAATAGCAGTAAGGATTAAACAACATTATATAAAAAGCCAAAGCACTAACCCAAACCAATCCGAAATTCTAAAAAATATAATAAAACAACCACTTTTCAATAATTTCTGTTACTTTTGTTCACTGATCATTGACAATTTTAGGGTTTTGGCCAAATTCAATCTGAACAAATCTGTACAAATTTGAAGGAAATTTTTGAGAAATTTTTGTGTTCGATTTAATGAAACAAATATATTCCAAATAAAATCATTTGGAAATCTTATAATTTTGTGACTTGGCCAATGATGGGTCTGGCCTTCCTCCTTATATAACATGTTGATAGAGGCAATCCTCCCACTTTATCATCCATTAATGCCTATTCATATTCCATTTTATATTTTAATTTATATTTTCTTGTGGTGTCGCTCCCCTGACACCTCCACATATCTGTGGTCTCTCTTCAGCTTGAGGAGATTCATTGCTTTCAATTATCAGCCTGTTGCATTAATCTGACAACACAGCACATTGACCAGACACTATTCCTTTAGTTTTTTATACAATTTGGAATGAAATTGATCCACTTTGGCAGACTAAAGTATGGACAATATTTTTGAATTAAAATTACAAAAACTTCTATTTGGGTGTATTGCCGCATTTGTAACAAAATACAAGAACTACAAAGAAAATAATTGCTCTTTACAGTCGTGATTGGACGTGTCGGATGCTGCAAAGTGATCAATATTAAATTTGGTAATTTTGAAGCATAAACAATTAAAAGAGGTGATAGGAAGTGTGCATTCATGTAGATTAAAAAAATCGATAGAGAATTGCTCTTTACATACATATTCTACGGAAAGATAAAGTACATATGCTGAATAAATGTCAAAATAACAAATGCAAGTGTGCCTCTCATAAAAAAGCAAATTCCAAATAATCCGCACATATGTGCTGCAATGGCATAAAAGATACACATGCTTGACAAATGCAAATAATGATAAATACAAACATGCTTAGTAGGTCCTTAAAAAGCAAACAAGGCACAGTGCATTACCTGGCCCGTGTCAAATAGATTGCAAACATAAATGCCAAAATCACATTGCAGCCATAATATGTCTCTATCTGCTCCATGCATCACCTGTCAAACAAAACCATATATCCCCAGATGATTAAATTCATGATGTCCATTCAACATCGGAAGTAATTTGAAGATTAGGTCTGTTTTGACTCTATTCTAAATAAGTGTGTATGATGTTAGCAGATTATCATTCTTTGACAAAACAGAAAATTGTAATCCAAGAAAATGCCATAATTTAATATAAATTATGCACGCACAATGGTCATTTCATATGCTATTAGTAATAACTAAAGCAACTTAAAGCTTGCAAAATCAGAAAATTTGAAGACCTTAGCTTTTGAAGGATGAGATATATTCGTTGTTAACCACTAAGAACATTTAGATTTCAAACCTAAGGGAAACACGTATGGACCTACCAACCACCTGAGGGGAAACTCATAATAAACAGATTTCAGAACAGGTTTGTATGAACAAAAGAAGATTTGGATTAAAATTCTAAAGCATCTGTATTGTGTTATATTTTATCAGCATTCATCTTTTGATTAAAAACAGATAATGAAGTACATGTTATTTTCCAATAGCTCATTACCACTTAATATAAACTACTAAGGCACTATCTAATATTTGAAAAAAATCAGATATTAATTAAATACAACTGGAAGGATAGGTATGTTACAGACCTCAAGACAGCAAGCTTTAAATGTAAAGATAAGTTCTTATTGGCACAAGCATAAGAGAGAGCCCAAGGTTAGAAGAATATGGTTGACACCAAATATTCATTAAAGCCAAATATAATATACATCTGTTGTTTTTTGACCTTGTTGCCAAACCAAGTAAAATACACATCTGTCATGTTTCTGACATTATGAATATATTTTGCTAAACAATCCAGGGCATCATTTGTCAAACACTTCAACATGTACATAAATGTGATAAGAACAACACACAACTGCTCTAACAAATTACATTTGATCTTTTTATTTATTCTCGCTGCATACAGCTGCATTAAACAAGCAATTCACATATGGGCACAATTTGGCAAAACTCTAAAATCAAATAAAAAGATACTAAAACCTTAAAAATCAACATGTAACATAGTCTTGCAAACTGCAAGTGGAGGGTATTGAACCAATGTATGGGGCTGTGCCAACAAGGACAGGGTTATTTTTTCTATTATTTTAATTAAAAATTAAGTGCATTTAAATTAATAGGCTTCAACCTGAAACAAAAATGAAACAAGAAACACAGCCTACATAAACATGCAATGAGCTGAACTCTAAATAATATATTAATTTATTATTATCGGTGCCTAATGGTTTTTCTTTACAAATAATATTATAATTTTTATCTTTTAGACTGAACCAAACCGAACCTTTACAAAATTCTTAAACCTCCAAACTTATTCAATTTCAAATTATCTGAACTTTTCAAACATATTTCATGCTTTACAGACTTTTTAGGTATGTATGGGGCCAGTAGTTTGATTTAAGATTAGTCCCATATTTAACTTTCTAACAATAAACTTTTAAATATTTTAAAATTACTTGGTTTACATTCATCCTTAAAGTTTATAACAAATTAAAATTTACGAATATTTTAATATTTTAAAATTTATTCAATTTAAATTGAAAATACTATAAAGTTTAAAATATTTTAAAATATTAAATTTGAATTTTAAAAATTATAATACGGGTTTACCAGGTGAGAGCGGGTAGGATATTTTAAATGTATACGTGTATCTTTTCAACCGGAATTTTTTTACTCCAAGGAATGAAACAGAAGGGTTGCGGCAGAACTATGGGAACCGGTCGATAGACCAGATTTCGTTGAAATATGTAAGGCCCTATCCAATAAAACAAAAGGACATTCTGATTAGATGTCAATACATGAATGGCTATCGAGCAAAATCTTTGGCTGCAATAAATTCTGCATGGTATTCTTTCAATCCGGAATATCTAACAGGGCTGGAATTGAATATTCTATATATATGATTTTTTATTAGATTTAAATACGTGGAAGAATATATCAAAATTTAATATTTATTATAGTAAATGATTTTATATATATTTTAAAATAGCATCTGGAAAATAGTTTATAAAATTTCTAATTATATACAATAATTCATATATATATATATATATATATATAAAAGGTTATTAAATTGCTTAATATTATATATAATATTTTGTACTATATATAATATAATAGTATTATAGTGTTACGATAGTATTATAATTAATATCCTTATGATGTCATTTTAATATTTATCATGCACTATATTATCCAAAATCGGATATTATTAATAATGTTAGTGAGGCAATATATCTATAGGGATATAATGATATAACGTTATTTATAATGTCGTATAATGTTGTAGCATTATAAGTGTTAGAGCTTTATAAAATGTATAAGATTATTGTATGTATATAATGTAATAGTAATATAAAAAGTATAATGGTTATAAAGTTCACTATTATATCATTTGTAATACTTATAATACTATTATCTAATATATTTTAATTACAACGTTTGACGTTATTATATTTATAACATTCACTTATTTAGCTTATAACTTATAAGTTATCTACTTATCTTGTCTTTCATATGCATAATATCCTTTGTTGGAGAATGAATCCATTTCCTACTTTTTGTAATGAACAAGCTTTATGCATGTGCTTATGCATTACTTGTTACTTATGCTTTCTTAAGTGTTTGAGATGGGATATTAGCTCCAGCAATTAGTATATGCAAATACAAAATCAAACACAAAGCAACAAAAGAGAGACATGACAAGGAATTGCTTTGGAGAAACCTATGTAGGAAAACTTCAAAAGATTGAAGCTCCGCTTCCTCTTATCCACTATCGTCGTGATGTTTTACAAGCTCTCGCCTTCTTGAGGCCCACAACGATGCCAACATCGCTCAATACCATCCACACTTGCAAATGCCCTCTACAACTTTCTTGTGGATCACTTGCTGCTCTAGCAAACAAGACTACTACTCCCAGCCAGCTCCAAAGTGTAGTCTTATGTAAACTTACAGTCACGCTAAACAGAGATTACATCCATTATCCATGAATTGGATGGCTGGAATTTTGAGGAATCCCTACATTTCTGTTTTTTGATCTCCACGGGCACAAGTTCATTTATACAATTGCAAGAATCCTTAGAAGAAAGACTCTACCCTTCACTCTTCCCATGAGTTGCACAGTAGCAAAACCGCCACATTAGAGTTGGAAACATCCGCTTAAGGCAAACCAAGGGTTCCATCACCATACAAAATCATGCAACATCTAAAGGCCATAACTTTGCAGACATATTTGAAATCAGTTGTTTCTGGAAGTGCATAATGTTTCGAGTGCAATCCAAATATGCGATCTAAAGTTATGTTTTTGCCTCTGCACAAAACCTATCATTTTTAGGTCATAAACTATTGCAAGCACTTCTTGAATCCTATTGACAATTGATTCACTCAACCAACCGAATTGGATGAGATGTACATGATCCAATTTCGGATCATCTAGTGATGCACTTCTATGGCAAAAATCTTCATTTGCAACATCTTATGCTCTGGGAGCTCCATCATTGAAGGAGAAGTGAAATAGGTAATGCAAATAATGGAAGAAGTTAAAAAGAGATGTTTTCCTACTTACAAAAGACGGCTTCTTGTACTCCCACCACCTAATTCAAGAACAAAACCTTAATTCTTTGGGCCTTTTTCTCAATCATGGATAATGTTGTTGTTTCTTGAGGCGAGCCTTGCTAAACACATGACATCAATGATCTCCTATCATGATTTTCCAATTTTGTCTTCATCAATGACTTACTTGAGGTGTTTAATTGTTATACGATCCTCATCCCATTGTTACACTTAAGCTTCTTCAATGTGTTGTATTTAGTTACTTTCCAAGTTTCTTTAATATTTTGTAATTAGTTACGTTTTCATGGTTTAGGTCATGTTATCCATATTTTGCACCACGCAAAATGGACAACTAAACAGGTCAAGGCATTGGCAGTTGATTGGTCGCAAAGTTGCTTTGTAATTTTTCGATTAGCAATTGGTCTTAACTCGTGGCGAAGCTGGAGAGCCGTGGCAAAGGTTTGAAGCCATAACTTCTTCTCGCGCGTCAACTACTTTTCTGCGTCGCACGACAACCACCGCTTCTTAACGCCAAGATCAACCATTTTTGTTGACGATGTCAATCAAGCTTCCCACCGCGTAATTTGTTGGACCATGACGCACGCCAACCGCTTTCGATCGCATTTTACACACGCTTTCTGTCACGCAACAACCGCCGCTCCCCTATCACGCATCAACCACCTCCGACACGCATCACCGCCTTCCTCCTATCGTGCGGCAACATTCCTCAATGGCGTGCGTCATCCCTCCTTCCCATGTCATTTTCCCTTTGTTGTCGTCGCGACAATGCGATTCCATATTGGCGCACATCAACCTTCCTCATTATCGCACGGCAGCTCATTCCCTTGTTGGCGCAAAGCCTCCCGCTTCTTGTCGGGCGTCGGCAACAAGGAAAATCAGCTACGGACCGAGCATTAATAGCATCGTGAAAGTACCTCAACCGGCTTTAATAAGGTATGGCATCCATGTTCCTGTGCAAGAAAAGTACCATTGGAAAGCAAATCGGTATGGTTGCCCATACCTAAGTCACGAGCAATTAATGAAGGTTGTCGGTTGGTGGCTCCCCTTCTCTATATATATGTATTTTTCCCTCATTTGTAGGGAGATTTTCGAAAAGCAAAGGAACTTTGTCAAAATTGTTCCAGAGCTATTATGAGCTAAAGGCCTCAAATTTGGGCTTATTGTAAAGGATTTTTCCTTGTGCCTATATTGTAATGGATTGTGCATGTTTTTGAGCAATAAAATTGGTGTTTTGTGGCTTTTCTTGCCCTAATTCAGGTTATATTGCATCTTTTGCCTTCCATTATGTTTGCAGGTATATTGTGCATGTTTATATCTCTTTCAGACCTTTAATTTGTTGTGCTTTATGAATATAGGGAATTAAATATTGTCTTAGACTGTGGCGCCTCCACCTGCCCTCTCTTACCTTGTTTGCTCCTATTTTTCACTCACTTAGATTGTCTCACCCTTTCTTGGTGCATCACCTTCCCTTAGAGTAGGTTTACTTTTATGCATTCTTCTATCCATGTCTCCTTAGAAAGAATTAGGGTAGGATTAGTTTAGTTTGCCATTCTCTGCACTTTGGAGAAGTTGGCACTAGGTTAGGAGAAGAAGCCGGCTTTCTCCGGAGGATTATTCTACTTGCAACATCCCACACTGCAGGATAATCCCATGTTATGCAGGTTACACTAATTGCCTCACACATAAATCACAAGCAATCAGGGGTGCTGTAATTTTGCATTAACAGGTCTCCTTACCCCAATAATTCTCTATTAAAACTGATTATAATTTCTAACTTCTTTCTCAATCTCCCTGCTGAACACCTCCTCATTCAGCTGAAAACTCTTCTGCCACCTGCACACCTCCTGTTTTGACTTTTGACTGCAAAATCCCTTATCTCTTCTGCCAACCTGCTCTTTCAGATACAATAACTTTTCTCTCCCACCTAGATCTTGTTTCAGTAGTAAAACTATTCTCCCTGACGACCAGTACTAGTTTTACTTGTAAAATCTCCAACACAACAGGTTTCTTACCAATGCTGGCTAATAAAGGAAGATATGGGAGCATCTTTTGAGGTCTACCCAAAACACTTGACCACTATAAATAGGCCATAGGTCTTTTTAAGGTAACTATCAATTTCTGCACAATCCCCTTGCAAATAACAAGAAAATGGCCAAAACATATCTCAAAACAGAAATGTGTGAAGGTTCCTCGAGCATTTGCTGGACGTTTTCATCACAAAAAAGGGGCCCCTGACAGATGACTAAATGACTTTCTAATGCTAAATGAGAAAAAGATATGGAAATCTTTGGATGCTTGTTTAATTTCAGTTCAAGTGCTTTAATATTCATATTCTTTCATGCGCTTCAATGCTGATGTTGTGGATGATTTTTCTTCTAGTGGTATGATAAAATATCCTTAGTCACCTAGGTCCCAAAAATAGACGGCCACTTTTATGGGCCATAGCAAATGTCTTTTTAGGAAACAGTCACCTCATAATCCCCTCAGAAATGACAAGGAAATGGCCAACAAAACCTTCCAAAACAGAAAAATTCTGAGGCTTTCCCAAGCATTTGCTAGATATTTTCATCACGAAACGGAGGGATTTCTCAACATCTTATGAACCAACTAATCAACAACAAATATAGAAAAATATGACAACTAAAACTATCGATCTATTGATCAAAGAAATTAAGTTTCGACAAACACAGTGATGAACAAGCACATGACCATCAATATGCTGAATGGAAATAGCAATTTTATTATTATAATTGGCAACAAGTACACCAAATTAATCCAACAAATAATGAAAGCAGGACTCTGACATGACCAAGAACAGGTGATTGCAAAATTAGTTCTCCGTGTGCAAGTACACACTTTTCATCAAGAGGACCTGGGTTTATGTGCTTTGACATTCCCAATACTCTATGTTCTGGTTCTCATTGATTATAGACTAGACATTATTTATTGACTTTTCGACTTTAGTCTGCCCTATTTTCAAGGGGACAGCCACTGGTTAATAACTTATTGCATATAAGAAGTTAACCACTATATGGTGTCCTAATTATTATCTGCATTACCCTTAAGACAGCACAGGTGACTTGTCTATAATATATCCTTAGTGCTGGAACGAGAAAAAAATGAATGCCAATTTCAAAACAGTTCATGCTTTCGTGTGTGTGCCAAGGAGGCAAACCTGTAAAAGTTATGTGAAATTAAATTTTGTGCATCCAAAGTCGAAAACAAAAACATATCCAAAAATTACTAAGAGGAAATGAAATGCCTCCAAGAGCCCTTTCAGAGAGTTGTTTAATGTCAACAACCAATGGCATGTCACAATACATATAAAGAAGAAATTAGACTGTATATCGAATCGAAAATAAGCCAGTTTCATAATGATATTGTTTCATAGTTACCATATTCGAAAAGTTCGGATTGTTCAGACGGGCAAAAAAGTTCGGAAGTTCAGAATTTTGCAAAATATTCGGTTCGGTTCAGTTTTATTCACAAAATTTTAAAAATTAAAAATATATTAAAATAATAATTATCTGTATTAATAAAATTAACACAAAAATAGATATACATAAAATAAATAAATAGGAAAATCGAATAGAATGTCCAACTATTATTTATAAAAGTAATATTATAATACTTCTAAAAATATATATATTACAAAATAATATTTGTAAAAGTAATACTATACTACTATATAATGTCCAACTATTATTTATAAAAATAATATTATAATACTTCTAAAAATATATATATTACAAAATAATATTTATAAAAGTAATACTATACTACTATATATATTATACTTTATAAATTTAACCCAACTATTAAACAAGATAAAAACTTGTAACTAAGGCCTCTCTACTATATAGTCGTAAAGACTAAAATAATAAAATTTGTAACTTTGCATTTTATTTTCAGTCTAAAAAATATATGACTAAATACTATTGAACTATTTTAATAGTAAATGCAATATTACAAAATAAAAAAACATACACGATAAATACATGAAGATTAAAGTTTAAAACTTTAAAGACTCTGCCCTAAATTTGTTTTTAATATTGCACTTGCAGCCCGTTTCACTTGCAGCCGCAGGGATGAAGGGATTTTTATCATTTACGGAGCTTGAAGCCCTAAAGGACCTGTAAAATGCAGATAAAGGTGTTGTAATTCCAACTTCTAGTTCAAGTTTCGGTTTCACTGTGCTTTTCGCATTTTTCAGAGCTTTCCAGTCACTGTGATGGGTGTTTACCAGTGGCTTTCAAGTGCCTGCAATGGGTGTTTACCAGTGGCAACGACGAGTATTTTGCAAAAGCTGCGACGAGTGCTTTCGCATTTTTTCCTTTAGCTTTTAGTTTTAATGTTTTTGCTTTAGGGTTTCGGTTTAGGTAGATTTTTTTAATTTTTCAAAGCAAAATATTTTACAGCCAAAAGTCAAATCAAACTAACCGAACAAATTCGGTTTCCCCAAATATTCGCTCCGCACCGAATTTCGACCATGTTCGGGCGAATATGGTAACTATGTATTGTTTATATTTTGTTTTTCGGTAAATGTGTAAATGTTCTTTTATTTCACCAAGGGAGATACAAGATCTCAATTGACTTCCTCTTTTAAACTTTTTTGGAGATCAATTCCTCCCATTTCAAACATTTTGGCCCCCCAAACCCACCAGAGTTTGAACCCAGAATATTTTCCTGGCAACACACCATTTCAACCATAAAACCCAGTCCAATGGACTAGCTATGTATATGGTATTCAAGAATATCACCTGTACAAAATATCGGTTTCCCTTACATGAATAAGGGCTAAATAATCAGTAGTCTCTCTCCAATAAGCAGATGATTGAACACAAGAAATGGGCATCTAAAGAGTCCTTGATTGTGACGCTTGTATCGGCTTCCGAATATTTATGGCTTGCCCATTTTGTAAGCCCTCTTCTTAAGAAACAAAACTGTACTTAATTCAAAAATACTGTCAGAATGTGATCTCCCATCTTTCATTAATAGATCTATGTACAACCAACCATTTAAATTTTGGAACATTCTCGGCACAAAAGGAAGAGAAGGAAACTGGCAAGATTTAGAATATATTACTTTGTTTTAAAAAATCCACAGGAGTTCAAGCACACAATCTAATAAAGACGGTTTAAAATAAGTTGTACTACTATAAAATTAAAATGGTCAAAATTCTTAACTAATTGTGGATCCAAAAATTAAGAAAACATTTCACTGTTTCAGAGAGTTCACCGTGTTTTAAAATTCACAAACCTGACATCAAATGCCACATTGCTTTCCTTCTCAATAAATTTGACAATTGGCACTCTAGCTTTTCCAATAACCTGGTTAAAAGTTAAACCAAACAACCACAATATGAATAATGCTTATACTGAAGGATATTCTTCCAAAACTGTAAGGTTGGTAGGAATCAAATCCAATTTAGAAATCAGGCACTTCCAACCTGCATTTTAGTTGCAACAGACTTTTTAGACAGGGCTTTTGCAAGGGCTTGCAGACCTTTTGAGGAACTTGAACATTAGAATTTAAGATTACCACCTGAAAAAATAAACTGCAGAAGTTCATTTTTTGAAAAAAGGAAAAAAACAGTAACACACAAATTAATGAAACGTCTCTTAACAATGATCCTATCTATGTACAGTGTACACATTTACATGCATGTATATCTACAAAATTATTTCAAGTATGAGAAATTTGCACAAAGTCGAGTACTGTAGTGTAAGTCTGTTCACCTGACACCTATAAAACTGAATAGTTGTCCCAAATTAAAAATGCATCGAAAATGGCAGATACTTTAACCATGCCACTGTCTTTCTTGGACAGAAAACATACTCGTGCATATACATATGCAAAATAAAAACGAAATTCTTCACACACCAGACAAATCAAAAGAACCAAAAGTAAAATTATACACTCTAATTCAAATGGCTATGCTCATATCGTAGCTCTCAAATTATACGACATACAGTAGAGTCAAAGAAAATTTACAAAAGGAGCCTGCCCTAATTACTACAGCTTTCAAAAAAATTAAAGTTTGAAATTTACTGCATCATTTAACTACTCACCACCAAGACATTTAAAATGAAATTTTCTCATTGATCTGCAGGATGTCTACATTGGACATTTTCTGTTGCCTCTGCAGGATATCTACGTCAGACATCTTTCGCTATCTTTTTACAACAACTTGATAAACTCCTCACAAAACTCCTAATTAATCATTTCAAATAAATTCCTCTTTGCACCAAGTAAAAACATTGTAAAATAACTTCCCCTTATTCATAATTTGACAGAGGAAGTAGCTTTTCCTCCCACCTAGACATCTTATCAGGATGTCCTCCAAAAAAGTTGACACCCATCTAAAACATTTCCTTCAAATCTACAGATATGATCACCAAAAGAACAACGTTTTTGTGTATCTCTTTTCTCTTAAACTATACCTCAATTTTGGTCTTCTTGATGACTTTGACTTTCATGGACAGGATATCTCGCCCTCGACAATAACAACAATCAATGCACAGACCCCAAATTTTAACATTTGGGCAATGTTCTTCTCAAGTGTCCTGGATCAACCTCTTATGAGATCCTATATGGGGGTGTCTTCCCTCTCTCTAGTTGGACATCCTAGAAGGACAATCTCCTCAATTGTTGGACATTCCAATCTTCCCTCTATCAAGTTGGATATCCTAGAAGCACATAATCTCCTAGTTGGATATATTCTAGGATATTCCAATCTTCCTATATAGGGGCGTCTTCTCTCTCTAGATCTAGTTGGACATCCTAGAAGGACAATCTCCCCATTTGTTGGACATTCCAATCTTCCCTCTATCTAGTTGGATATATCCTAGAAGGGCATAATTTTCTAGTTGGATATCCTAGAAGGGCATAATTTCCTAGTTAAATATCCTAGAAGGGCATAATCTCCTAGTTGGATATCTAGAAGGACATTCCAATCTTCCTATATGTCAGTATCTTCCATCTCTCGAGTTGAAAGTTCTGGCACTAGCTTTTATCCCCCAAAAAGATGATCACATTCAATACAGCCTAGTCTTCACCAAAAGAGATGTCATGCTAGTAAAATCTATATATTCCCTTCTTCAAGTCTAAGAGTACGCTAAAACAATTACCTCTTAACTCCTATACACAATTGTTTGTTACAAAGCATGATTAATTAGAGTTCTATTTTTGTTTGCTTGAGATAAACACATCCTTCTGACTAGCTTTCTAAGGTATTTTTTCATGAGATTTGATGTTTTTCCTTTTCATTGGCTAACATAAGGTTTAATGATTCACAATATTCTATATTACTTGGCACCTATGATACCAAAGTACTACCCAAGAGGCCCCCATACCCGTACAAACATGGTTCGAGTACTAGAACTGGTTCAGGTAACTCCTGGGTTCTACTATTATCTCAGGCCCTACCTAGGTTCGGCACTGCAATGTCTGGTATGTGCCCAGGCAGGACCCAAGGTAGCAAGGTTGTACTCAAGTCTTATACGACAGTCATAATAAAAACATTTTAAAAGGATTTTTTAAAAAGTACACACAACTAACCTACCCTAGTCCTACTACATTTGGTTCTAAACTTCTAACATGATGATTTGTTCCCTAGTTCTTGAACCTGACTATGACCGTTGACTTATTTCCTATTTTGAACACAGCTCATTTGATATTTTGAATCATAAATTATCAACTATCAATTATCAATTATCAAATATCAATAGTGTTTTGTTATTTTTGGTGATACCCAAGCCGGGTCTCAAAAAACAGCAAACTCCCATGATTGTACCGTAAACTGGTAACTTAGCTTGGCACGAAATAGTTAAATTACACATTTCATTTGCAATTTTATTCGCACAAAACAGTTAAATTACACATTTCATTCTCAATTTTATCACTTTTAAATAATCATGCATTACTCCCGGTACATGTGAAATCTTTATCACAAACACAATACATAGAGAGCAATGTATCGTGTTTACTATTTGTAATCTCTTCCTTTTGTTTGTTTCCTTTGCTTCTGCTTCTTTCCTTTTTAAAATCAAAATCAGAGGGTGTAAACTTCCCTCCCTCACCTAAATAGAGAGATAGAAGACACTAAGACATGTTGCCTGTTTCACTTTTCCATGGTTTTTATTCTGTATACCGGTTCCCACATTTTCACCTACTGCCCCAATTCTTGCTTAGCCTTTCCAGTTTACAGCAGCAGCAGTGCTTTCTCATTTGGCCATGAATAACAACATTTTAAAATCTGTTGCATAATTACATTCACAAGTTTTATTTCCTAAATAATAATGTAATAGTTTATAAAGTGCCAATTTTATAGTGTAATTTGAACCCTTGAAGAAATAAATGTGACAACTAGCAGCCATCACGCATTTTTTTCAGCCAATGCCAATGTAACTGAAACGGGATTTTGTGTCATTTCTATATGTTCTCTGCATCATATTTTCTCTGCTGAACCCATGTTATCCACATTAATCATTTAATTAGGATTGAAACTATATGTGACTAGATTCAACTCTCATGCTATGATGCTACATTCAATCCTCCATGTACAATCAAATCATCCATCCTCACATACTAACCGAGTATTGCCAATAAAATTACTTCTCACAGGCTATTTGTAAGCCCAACTCTTACATAGCATTAACCTTCTAATCTCCAATAGCCAACAAGAATAGGCCACCATCCAAATCAAGCCTATCTTTTCAAAAACTAAAATAGGCCACCATCCAAGTCAATCCCAACTTTCAAAAACTTTGCAACATAAGCACTGCATTCATCGTCTCAAAATGTCCAACTCTAAGCTATATGACTTCCTTCGTTTCCTTTGCACCCTCTAAACAATGTCAAGATAACTTTTCCCCAATCTTGTATAATAACAAATAGCCACGAGATGCTGTGACAATTTGCTCACCTGATTGAATTGCAATCACCACAAATAAACCAAAAACATGAAATTCCCAATACCTCATTTGTAGGCCATCAAGCTACCCATATATTCCATCTAACTCTAACTTGACATCCTCAAAAAAAAAACCTAGGCAGCCACGAGACTATAATCTCTCTAACTTGCTCCAGTAATAGGTTCAAAATAAAGCTACAATTCGTAACAGATTTTCTCAACTCTAGTCTTTTATTCCACGGGTACCCCGCCCCTACGCTATTGATGATGTACCTGCACCAGGGACGGTCCGAGGAATCGGGACTCCTTGGAAACATCTCCTTCCGTCCCCTAGCTTGCCTTCTAGCTCAGGGACTTCCTGGAAACTCTTAGGGACGCTAAAGAATAGAGGGGACGCGGCTGGATGTCCCCAGGACTGCCAGGAACATCAAAGATGTCCTCGACCATCCCGAGGATGTCCAGCCATCCCCTGTCCAAAAAGTGCAAGTCGCATATGTTAAAGCACCAAAACATTTAAAGATTTGCATAATGACATGTTAGCTGGGGCCACCACGCTCTTTAGGCCCTAAAAATACATGATATAGCTCATTTCTATTGTCCATAACATATTATTATCAGCCAAAGGAGAACTCAGATTGCAGCAGCAGGCTTGGAGTTTGGAGGAAAAAATTAATATTGTTTGGCATGTTTGCAGATAAGGTATCAGCATGGCAGCATTAGTGAATTGTGAGCAGTGAGGAGTAAGGTACCAAGGAGAAGTGGCTGCTAAATATCAGGTATGTGTATGTTTTTTTCCAAAGTTTCAAGAAATAAAGTTCTGAGAAACAAACTCCTTTTATTTCCAGTTCTGAAAATCTGGGCAGCATCATTGACAGTAGTGAACATGAAATAGAACAAACACAAATGAGGGTTTCCATTTCAGCTGAGGGTTCATAAAGGTGTGGGAGTGGTGTGGGTGAAAACCCAGTTTGACTGCCCTTCCAAACTCTTGAAATGTCATGCAAAGAACCCTTTCAATCCATCTAAACCTCTTCTCCCATTTGCAACAGCTACAGACAAGAACAAAAAGAAAAATTCCAGGGCTACTACAGTGCGATTGTGCCATATTTGTGAAAAAGATTTTAGAGGGAGCCACACTAGAGTATATAGTCACCTCTTGGGCATTACAAGACATGGGGTTAAGGGTTGTGAAAAAATAACTACAGCTGAGAAGGCAGAGGTTTCTAGATTGTTTATGGAGGGTGAAACAAGGAGTAAGGGTACCAAAAAGCCAATAGAATCTACACAATCTCCTATGCCATCCATGGTTGCTAGTGCTGGTGTTGATGTTTCTACAAGAGGAAGAGGAAGGCTAGTGGTAGTGAGAGGTCTAACACAGTTGCGGGGTATGTTCGATATGCAATCATGGGAAGTAGCAGAGTCTTCCATTGAACTTTTTGTTTTTTTGCACACGCCATCCCATTTCATGTCGCATGTTCTCCTTACTCCAAAATATGTTGATATACATAGTTGTTCTGTTCAGTTATGCAATTTTACCTGCCTATAGCCGCTAACTAAATTTAACCACCTACTCCTGAATAAATATATTCTGCCTGTGTCCATTCCAGCAGTGCAGATTTGCTCTTCCTATTTTCTTTCTTCGTTTTCTTCTGCTAACATTGGTATATGTTTTAGGAAGCCCTTGAAGGGTACGGGAGAGTGAAACAGAGTTTGAGGAAGCCCTAATAGGGGACAAACTGAAGTCATTTTGCACAAACTGAAGTTGTTTTAGTTTTTCGCTTGCTGTAGAAGACTAAGAGAAATAAAACTCTGCTCGGTTTGAAGTCTGTATTCACACATAGTCGCGGGCTTTATTTTCGAAGCCATACTGGGAAATCCAGTCACTACTTGAATGAAAGAAAGTTTATAATCATGCATAGTCGCGAGGGCAAATACAAAGAAGAAAATCGATTATTATTTATCTTCCAGTCACGAGGGCAAATACAAAGAAGAAAATCGATTATTATTTATCTTCCAGTCATGAGGGCAAATACAATGAAGAAAATCGATTATTATTTATCTTCCAGTCACAAGGGCAAATACAAAGAAAAAAATGATTTTCCACAGTCGCAAATAGAAAGGGAGAGGTCATTTTCACCAGTTATTCGCGGAAGTTTTCCTGCAGTCGCGATTTTTGCTATTTTAGCAGTCGTAATTTCCTGTTTCCTGCTATTTTGACAGTCACAAGTTTCAACAGACATGTAGGCCTTTTTCAGACACGAAGAGCATTTAATTGCAAGGGCACGGCGGTTGGGAAGAGGGCAGTAAGTCTATTCGAAGGCATTTCGAAGGAAAAGTCAGAAAATCGAACATTGTGAGTTATGGCGAATATATCAAACTTGATTCTGTCGGACTCGCAAAAGTTAACGGGCACAAATTTCAATGTATGGAGCCATAAGATTCTAACGCTTGCAGAATTTCAAGATTGTGATAAAATAATCACAGGCAGCGAAGGCAGACCTACTACGAACTTCGTTGATTATGACAAATGTCATAAGGAGGCTCTATTACTTCTCAAGTTGTCGGTGTTGGATGATATGATACCGAAGTGTGGAATGCCATTGTGGCAAGCACGTTGTGGACCAGTCTGAGGGATAAATATCAGACGTCAGAAAAGAGTCGGGTTTTATACCTGAAGAATATGCTCTTTTCCGTAAAGTTACAAGAAGGTGGATCGTTGTTTGAGCACCTACTTCGGATGAAAGACCTCCGAGACCAGTTATCTTCCATCAACAAAAAGGTGGACAATGATGATATGGTGGCTCTGGTTTTAAACAACTTACCTTCTTCATATGAGTCATTTGTGGAGGCACTCCATTTAATGGCTGAAAGTCAAACTCTCACATTTGACAAGGTGAGTTCCTACCTGTTGCAAAAGGAGCGGAGACAAATTCAGGCAGAATCCAATTGTGACCAATCAAAGAGTGCTCTTGTCACACAGTCAAAAGGAAAGTGGAGACGTCATTCTGGTGAGTCCACTCAATATCAGGTCACATGCTATTATTGTCACAAGGTTGGGCACCTTAAGAAGGATTGTTGGAAGCGGAAGTATGATCTTTCGCAACAAAACAAAAAGCCATGTGATGAGGAACATGTGGCAGCAGTTGCAGAAGAACAGATTCGGATGACGGGCATGCTCTTTATTGTCTTACGACATCATGCTCGCATGACAATGGTACTAGTTGTTGGATCATTGACTTGCACATCCGCACACTTTTCATGTCGCAAGGACTGGTATGTTTCATTTACTACAAATATATGTTTTGAATCAGTAGTACTAGCTGATGGAGAATCACTATAGTTGAAGGGATAGGAGATATATGCATTGTATTGAATAATGCTCATAAACTGTTGGTACGGAATGTTAGATATGTACCTTCTTTACAAAAGAATCTTCTATCTATTCATCAATTAACTAAAAATCCCAATATTTTTGTGGATTTATGTGGGAAGAAGTGTGTTGTTTCTGATATGAAACAAAGACGGATGATTGCCCTTGGTATTGGGCAAGGTGGCCAATATCGGCTTGTTGATCCTGCTACAATCAACATGAATGCACGTGTGGAGGACAGCTCCACCATACAAGATGTGCAGGAGGCTACAATGCCTTGGGAGGAAGCCATTCCTCATAGATCGTTGACTTGGATATAGTCAACCTACATACACTTATTGTGGAGGGAACATCCACTATACCAAATGTATTGGAGGTGGACATGCCTTGCGAGGATGGATTTCCTCATTCTGAAGAACAATTTGTTGTGGATGGAGACTCCACTATTCCAGATGCACTGAAGGTGCATGGTGAGATGGCATGCCAAGCCACTCACTCAAAGGTACTTGCTCGAAGGACAATAGAGCATGAACAATTTGCTCATTGTGTTGTGAAAGACCTTTCCCAACAAAGGGGGATAAATGAGCAAATAGATGAGACGAAGGAGTTGGTTCTCACTCCTACTACGGAGATGGTTATTTCTCCCATTGCTGAGA
The DNA here is from genome assembly GCA_018340775.1 of Taxus wallichiana var. yunnanensis. Classification (NCBI taxonomy): domain Eukaryota; kingdom Viridiplantae; phylum Streptophyta; class Pinopsida; order Cupressales; family Taxaceae; genus Taxus; species Taxus wallichiana. The sequence goes on from CM031235.1 coordinate 189,443,030, forward strand.
CAAAGATGTTTGTTTCTCCTACTATTGTGGAGTTGGTTCTAACTTCCACTGCACAAATGGTCACATTTCTCTCCTTAGCAACTCAATTTGATTGGAAGGCACTTCACCATGCTTTCTTAAAAAGGTTGGATGAGCACTACATGGTGTTGCAAGGGCATGATCGAGGTGACTTAGATTGCAGGCTAATTGAGTCTCTGTATAGACTCCAACAAGCTACACAAGCTGGAACAGATTTCTCAATCCACCTCTCCAAGTTTCTGATTCCAGCAACGGAGATGGGGTTGACACTCTCAACCATTGATGATTCATCACTGGTCAATGAATCATGTAACGAAGAATCAATGGACCACTTGCCATATCCTTTGTTCACACAACCAGATTCTTGTTTTGCGGTCCTCCATTCAACAACCGCAACACAACAATGGACTGCTGATTTCAAGTACCACCTATGGCACAATCTATAGATCTAATGACTAAACATATGGGCTTTAGGACATTTGTAAAATTTCGGGACAAACTTGGTATTGTTTCCGGTTTAGTCATTAAGAGGGGGTGTTGAATATATATAGTTGTTCTGTTCGGTTATGCAGTTTTACCTGCCTCTAACTGCTAACTAAATGTAACCACCTTCTCCTAAATAAATATACTCGCCTACATCCATTCCACCAAGTGCAGATTTGCTCTTCCTATTTTCTTTCTCTGTTTTCTTCCGCCAACAAAATAATGTTCAAAGATGCAATTTTTGTTGGTCCCTCATCTACCCCCAAGAGAACATAAACCACGCACCACCCTCCTCGATAAAGAATATTCTAAGGTGAATTTGGTGATGGAGGACATGAGACACGCTTGGATAAGGGCAGGTTGCTCTATTATCATGGATGGGTGCACCAATATTAGACATCGGCCATTCATTGACATCATAGTCACATTTGTAGTTGGCTCTTATTTTCTTAGAGATATTAATTGTTCAAGGAAACACAAGGATGCGGACTTCCAATTTCAAATTTTGAGAGAGGCCATAGAGGAGGTTGGGGCCTCAAATGTTGTACATGTGGTCACTGATTCGGCATGTGTGTGCAAATTAGTTGGCATGATGGTGGAAAGTGCTTACAAGCACATCTTTTGGACCCCGTGTTGTGTTCATGCGTTGAACAACGCATTGAAAGACATAGGGAAGATAGAATGGGTGAAGAAAGTGGTTGCACAGAAGATAGAGATATTCAGCAACCACCAAACCTCTTGCTCTATACAGACTTTTTTGAAGAAGGAATTCATCAAACCTATGGAAACTAGATATGCCAATTACTTCATTTTGTTAGAGAGGATGTTTGAGGTGCAAGAGGCTCTACAAAATTGATGATGGTTAATCCAGAGTGGGTAAATGGCCTAATGCAAACAATATTGAGGGAAAAGTTGTAAAACAAAAGATCCTTGGGGACGATTGGTTGTATACTCTCGGGTAAGAGAATACTGATTTTTTTATTAAATTTAAATTAATAATGTTTTAAAATTTTCTTATTCATTTTTGTATTAGCGGTCACTTTTAGACTTTAGTTTTTGAGTCTTTGACATTTTGTCATTGGAGTCTTATAAAACTAAAATATAAATTTATAATCTTAATAAATAAATTTATCTTATTCAATTTTGAAATTTATGTTTGTGAATATTTTTGCTCTTTCATCTCACCTATTGTAGATGTCATTAGGAGACAACATGCTTCGGAAGGGAAAGCAAGCAATTTATAAGAAGGATCCTGATTTGGGATTATATGAGGAGCATCTTAGGCCCATTGTGACATGGAGATGAACACCATGAACACCCCACTTCATATGGCAGCCTTTGCTCTAAATCCCAAATGGTATGCACCAAGGATTGGGAGAGTGCCTCCTTGTGATGATGAGGTGAAAGCAAGGTTAATGTTGGCCTCTTGAAAGATGTATTCAAGTGGGGAGTCAAGTTTACTACGAAAATAGTGGCTTGCCTTTGCTAATCTTCGTGGTCCTACATTTTACAAACCAAAGGCAAAGATAGATAGAGCTACATTAGCTCAATCCGACCCTATTGGATGGTGGCAATGGCATGGCAAGGATGCAACAGAGTTGAGGATGCTTGCCATTTGAATCCTTTCACATGTTACAGTTCCTCTACTACAAAGAGGAATCGATCCACATACAGACTTCATCCACTCTATCAAAAAGAACAATCTTACCCTCGACAAGCCCGACGGAAGTTGGTGGTCGTGCATAGTGCATTGCGAATTCAGGATCGACATTCCTAAGTATCAACAAACTCCAATTTTACGATGGGATGTTGATCCCAAAGATGCTACACGATTGATGACGAGGCATGGGACGGTTTGGTGGGTGTTCCATTGGATGAGGCAGCCCTTGATATTGGCAATGAATCAGATTCAAAGTTTAATTTTCATTTGGGTGAGGATGAGGCAGAGGCATAGCATTGTAGATCGTAGATTTGTCTACATTTTGTCATTTTGTACTTATAGCCTTTCGGCCTTTTGATTTTTGTGTATTACAATATTATATATCGCAATATGAATATGCACATTGGTAATGAACATTGAAAACTCAAATTGAAATGATTAGACATTGACAAGTTGTTGATAAAAATTTGTCCATCATCAAATGGGTTGTAGTCCAACGGTGTGTATGATGGTGTAAAGGGTGTTGTCTAACCATCTACCAAGGTACAAATCCCAAGAGATACCAAGTAATCGGGGATGAGGCCAAGATCGTGCCCTAGGCGAATTTGGCGGAATGGAAACCCCTCAGTCCTTGGTAGCTAAACCTAAGAATTTTATACACCTAATCCATGCAAGCTTAGGATTCAATCCAAAAAAATTGACTTATGTGAATTCTCAATTCAGCTCGATGTTTCATAATATGGCTCTATAATGTGTATGAATGAATGCCTTACAACTACATATGAATTGCAGAAATGTTCTATATATTTTAAATTTTCCCTACTTGTTTAATTGTTGTCCCCAAAAAGGGCCTCTTATCCCTTGTTGTCTCAGTAAACATGTCCCCCCGTTTCCTACCGTCCCTCGTCCTAGAAACTTCGTGCGACATAATTTTATTCAAATGGTAATCATCATGGCCCTCTCATCACTAACTTGAGTAAGGCTACCCACACCACCCATGGCCACAACATCTACACATATGTCATTCCAAAATTTTGATAAACCATTATAGCATGAGGTTGCATCGGTGTCCTTACATCCCTTCTCCCAACATCTTCCTTGCCAATTCCACTTAGCCATATCACATATATGTGTACTCGGTGCACTAAAACAATAAAGCCTTATATAAGGGGAAATTTCAATCATTAAATGGTCCTCAATAATTTATTAAGCTATCATAATCAACTCTCAATTCAAAAAAACCAATAAGATAGATGACGACTCGTCAAAAATGGATTTTTGTAAATCATTTACTTTAATCTGTACCCAAACTCAAAATAAACATGCTTCGGTGAGATATTAAGTACATTTCCTAGAGGGGAAATTTCACGCCTCTGCCTTTTCCTCATTGGTGGATCCGCAAGATCTTATGCATTTCCCATAAAGGTTCTTGTCCTATAATCTCACAAACAATCTTTCAACGGTCATTCTTAACCTCTTTCTTCTAACTCGCTCCCTTCATATGAGCTTTCATTGATGCCTTACGAGCATCTTTTTCCTCACTGTTTGATCCGCAAGATCTTATGCACTTCCCATAAAGGTTCTTGTCCTTTTACCTCACAAACAATCTTTCAATGGTCATTGTTCTTAACCTCTTTCTTCTAACTCACTCCCTTCATATGAGCTTTCATTGATGCCTTACTGAACTACCAACTCAAGTGATGCAGTCAATGATGGAATGTCAATTGAACAACCACCCATTCGCTGCAGCCATGGACCAATTACATGATACATCAACTATGGGCTCCCACGCAAATGCACACACAAAACAAGAGACTAAGATCACACTTTCTTCATTGTTTATGATGGGTTACAGACTTGTACAATCAAACACATACTTCAGTTTGCCTTCACATTATAAACATGAAGAAGAGTATTACAAGAACAGTCCTTGTTCTAGACTTGTTTCTCTCTTGGCACGTCTCTGCCCTCCTCGAGCCAGTTCCTTTCCTTGCAAGCATTTACTCCATTAAATCTACCTTGAACTGATGCTTCTCACTTCATTCTAACTCTTAAAAGTGTCTTTTCGAACTCCTTCCTTGAAAACAATCATCCTGCCTGTTACCCTGAATATGCATTAGTTGTGAGCGAAACCGATGCCTAATGCAGACTGGCGAATACTAAACCACTGATTAACACAGACAAACAGTTTTGTAACTGTGGACTACAATAACTGGCATTATCACCATGAGATAGGGAACACCAAATTTCCACCCTGTTTCATGACTAAAACCATTTCTGTTTTACTTTCTGACCTCGACTGCAATTTTGGGATGCTTCCTTTACCCCTTTAAATCATCCCTCATGCTGTGACATTGAAACAATCTTGCAGGCTAACCTCAACACTCGACTATCTCTTTTACCACTTTGGTTGATGCGAGATTGCTTAATTGACCCAGATGCTCCAGCATCAGACACCCTGGGTAAGTGAGACCAGTGATTTCATAGCTGCCGCCTACAATACCAGTAGTCTAGCATTCCACCATGTTTCGTGACTAAAACCACTTCCATTTTGCTTTTGATTTTGGCTTAGTTTCTGAGATGCTTCCTTGCCCCTTCAGACTCTCCTTCATGCCATGACAATAAAACAAACTTGCAGAATAACTTCGACACTCAACTATTTCTTTTAGGTTCATGCAAGATTACCAATTGACCCAGATGCTTCTACATCAGACATGGGTAAGTAAAAATTCATAAGATCCTAATCATAAACCTTGAGTGAGCTCTTCCAATGACCTGTTGAACTTCCCTATCTCAGATTCATTCACCCAAGTCAAAGCTTCTCCTGCTCTATCCTTCCACTTGATCAAATACCAAATATACTCTTTGCCTCCAGTCTGCTTGAAAACTCTAGAGTTCAAGAATGGCCTCTCTTCTTTCTCCTTCTTAGGCAATTGTTGTCTCCAATCTGCAGCATCCTTATCAAGTACTTGCCCTTCATGAAATGGATAAAAATCTGCTACAATGAGTGAGATATCACTCAAATCCAATTGCTCTATCCCATATGCATTCTCTGAATAACTTCTTAAAGCTTTGAACCATCCAATATTCTTCGACTTCAACTTGTTTTATGTTCCTCTTGGAAACCTCTCCTTCCTCAAATGTGCCAAAAATAAGTCTCCAAACTGAAAATCTCTTGCTCTACACATAAGATCAGCATGTTACTTGTATCTCATGGTGCTTTGTTCCATCCTTTCTTTCACCCTGTTGTACTTCTTGCATATACTCAGCAAAACATTCCACTAAATAACTCTTCTAACTCAAATCGCTGATGTTTCTCAACTGAGTAAAGCCTCTTGGGCTGCAAACATACACAATTTGAAATGGGATCTTCACTGTATCCCTATTGACAAGGAACTATTCGTATTCATATGTGTATTCATTGATATAGGGAACACCCTGTTTCCACCCAGTTTCTGCCTTTGTTGGTGACTGAAACCAGTTCCATTATGCTTTCAGAGCTTGGGTAAGGTTCTGGGCTACTTCCTTGACCCTTTCAGACTGCCCATCATGCCACGACACTGGAACAAACTCGTGAACTAACTTCAACACTCAACTATCTCTTTTTGGTTGAATGTTGTTGCATCATTAAGCCTTCTCAGTCATATGTCATGTTACAATACTTTCTTTGCTTGGTTTCTCTTTGCATTGCAAATGTTCAAAAATCCTTGAGCACAAAGTTCATAGGCTTGTGGGTGGAGTATTTAACATCATCATGGCCCCCAAACTACACCAATGACAAAAATTTCCACATTCAGTCCTTGGTTGTGAGAATCCCTATACAATTGGCCTGAATCCCCACATTTCAGTATACATCTTCCAAGTCCATCCTTGTTTTTTCTTCTAGTAATCTCAAATTCTAATTATGATTTCTAATAAAGTTGCTATCCCTAACCATTATACCCTCACCTGCAAAAATAACTACCCTCATTCAGTTCTTTGGCATTTGACTGCATTGTAATGTACTATATATTGCATTGACGTAGTAATACTCCTTGTAACAACAATTAGAATACTCGTGGTTATTTTGACCTTATTGCCTGCAATTGCCGAACAACATCCCCATTTCTTTCTTCCATTATCCCTTAACCTCCTCCATCAGGTTGCCATACTCTTGTGAGTTGTGACCATCTAATATATGCATTTAGGCATCCAAATATAAATAAAGACTTCTAAGTTTGTCTTTCATCATATATAACGAAAGTGTGTATTTGATCTTGAGTGTTTTCATTAATTTTACTTTATTCCCTCTATGCTTTTCTGACTGGCAATTCAGAAAATCAAGGGCAGAATACAATCGGACCATCACACCAATACCAGAGATTACTTATCATACACAATTTAGATCAGAGATTAGGAAATTGAGGCTCTATCAGATCTGTTTATCAAATACATGACTTTATTGGATAGGAAGCAATAACTAAAAGTCAACAAATGAGACACTAAAACCAATGCAACAGCCAACTCAGTCTTCTTCGGAAAGACACTATTTTGGAGAAAACAAGGTAGAAGATTTGTCAAATGAAACAACCAACCTAGCTTTATTCATGCAATCTTTTCATAACCGATAATGAATATTTACTTTTTCTGAGTGAAGTAGATGTTCATAGAATGCTCTTTAAATCTTTGCTAAGTGAAGTAGGCATCCATAAAATGCAGGCTTCAACTTACATCGATGTCACTGCTGGGTAAGTACAGCCCTGTCTCGAATGATCCAAACACTTTCACCTGTGTGTTGATCAAACGATCATGCATTTTCAATCATACTTCATCCTTATCGTGCAATGTACAACATAAAGAATTGTGTATAGCAAAACCTGTGACATCTTACTTGTGCAGAAAAGTTATACCATGATGCAAATGATGGATGGTGTTAATACACAAAATGTCCAAATAGAGATACATACTTCGCAATTGGGCCATATAAACATGATGACTTCTGAAACACGTCCAATTGCTGCCAAGCGTGCTGCTTGCTCTTCTGGAGTTGGTGAAAGAAAATGACAGAAGTCTGTAATTTCTGCATTTCCACACTATGATTCAGTATCAAGGATTGACAATTGAACTCTCGTGCAAGTCTAACATGTACATAAACATTGTAGATAATTAATAAACCATATACAATTTTAATAAATACATTGAAGCATTTATTTATCAAAGAAAAAGCAACAATGATAATTAGTGTTTTTTTCTAAAGATAAAAATATTTTGTGATTATGATGGTTGTGTCCACTCTAGAAAAGGGACAAATTCCCAATTGCTATGGCATTATAGCACCTGTTTGAAAAGCCTACAAGATCATCCTGACAAGAATATCTGCTTTTCATCATTCAATTAACAAAGCTAAGAATCAGATTTAACTATTGCTGAAAGTTAGCTTTTAGAGTTAATCAATGCCTCCATAAAGCATTTATTTATCACACAAAAACAACCATGTGAATTAGCGATTTTTTCTAACAAGAAAAATATTTTGCAATTATGATGGTCATCTCCTACAGAAAAGTGACAAATTCACAATTACAATGGCACGGTAGCACCCTTTCGAAAAAATCCTACACGATCATCCCAAAAAGAATGTCTGATTTTCATCATTCAATTAACAAAGATAGGAATCAGATTCAAGAATTGCTCAAATTTAGCTTTCAGAGTTAATTATTGCCTCCACGATCCATACATTTTGATCTCCACAATCATTCGACATTCCCAACCAACAACTCAAACTGTAGTTGAAGGACAAATGAATTTGAGAAGGAATACAACAATTGAAAAACCAAACAATTAAAACAAATAAACCTTTTGCAATAAGAATAGATTCCTATGCCTAAAATAATCTTGTGGCTGCTCTATAAGTTTGTCACTATGTTGGGAGCCAAAATGCAGCCAAATCAGCAAGGACTTCAATCCTAAAGCCTTGTTGAGAAATGAGACTAGGACATTTTGGAATTGGTTGGTCGTCAATACCCAACAAAGAGCAAATAACTACAGCTGTCTATTAAACAGCAGATCTACATTGAGCACTTTAAATCAAATAACTGCAATAAACAAATAGAGGTTAGATAAATCATAAGTGTGATGAAGGGCAATTGTTAGGGCAGATAAATGTGAGCTATGACACATGGTTGGCCGAATTCCACTAAAATCTCTAAAATTTGGCAATTTTAAACGAACAATAAATTTTGACATTTTGTTGAAAATTGCATTTCAAATTCATACAGGTCAATTTTGTTTGAATTAATTTAAAGATCCTGAAAATCATTGAAATTGCAATTGAAAGCATTGAATTTTCTATATAAAAATCTATCATAAAAATTATGTCCGCCCACAAGGGTTTTTAATGATTGGGTTGTTTGGGTTTCTTTCCTTTTCTTCTCTAATCGGTTGCGGCCAACTAGGTTTTTTATAGTACTCAAACATTAGAAACAGGGTACTTAATTTCTTTTCCAATCCTTGGCACTGTACCATTTATGTCTTCTAGGCTAAAGTTACAGAACACATAAATAAACAAAAAACAAAGAAATCAAAAGTGGAAGCCGATGCTGCCAATTAAAATATTCAAATATTAATTTTTATATATTATTTTAATAGCCGTCCACCTGCAGTTCCCAAAATTTGGGAAAAATTTCCGTCCCGGAAGCCCCGCCCCTTCGTCCCCGTCCCCGAGACTTAGGTAACTATGGTTGAAACTCCACATGCCGCTATTGCTCTTAATGGCTCATTATTGCAGCCTCTGGCTCAAGGTATTAAAGTCCCCTCTTCTAACACATTACTATTAATTACTCTTTAGTGTTGGGTGTTAGGTTTTCAAAGTAGATTAAATTTTGATTTTTAAATTTTAAAATTAATGTTTAGTTTTTTAAATTTTATTATGAATTTGAACTTACAATATTTATTTTTTACATTTTATTATGTTTTAGCTGTTTCATTAAAATTTAATTTAATTTGTTGACTCTGATTTTATATTTTCTTTTTCTTTTCCTTATTTCTTATTTATTTGGACATCTTGGTAAGTTTTAGGATATTTTGTTGAGTTGTATTGGGTTTCAATTTCTATTAAGGTTTTTAGTATTTTTTAAAATGGTTTTTTATTTGTTCTTATTATAACTTTTATTATCTAGGTGTGTGAATTGTACTCTTTCATATTATAACAATCAGTCATTTATTTATTTTTATTATACTCTTGTCTTCTAAAGCATGCAGATTCAAAAATAGTACTCAACAGCAACCCCAAAATCAAAATTTGAGGGATGGAAAAATGTACCACAACAATAATAATATCAAATGTCACTTGTGTGGTCATCCTTTTGTTGGGAGTATAACAAGGATAATGGACCTCCTACTTGACATCTTACGAAGATCAGAGAAGAATATGGTGCATGCAAAAGTGTGACTTCAAAGAATAAAGCGGCATCGAGAAAGACCAAGCCTCTTCAACCATAGGAAAACAGAAACTAACACAAATAAAAATAGATTTCAAGAAGACATGAATAGATTCACCACACCTTTGATGTCTTCTTCTTCAAACATGCCCTAAGCCACAAGTGGATCAAACAGTGGAACATTAAACAGCTTTTGGATACCATTAAAGAAACATGTGGATGATGCATTGACCAATTTGTTTTGCTCAAGTGTCATTCCATTTAATGTAGCCAAGAATCCACACTTTAAGTATGAAATTCATGATGTCTCAAAGTTTGTTGAAGGATGCATGTGTCCTAACTCAGAGGCTTTTAGGACAATTCTTTTCAAAAGCTAAACGGTGACAGAAAAATTAGCAACGGTTAAAGCCACTCGAAGTGCAATAGGTTGCACCATATTGAGCAATTGATGGTCAAACATTTGTCAAAGGCCATTGATGAATGTTTTGGCAGCTTGCCTTTTAGGATTAGTATTCTTGAACGTAATTCACGCCAAGAAACACAAGAAGACTTTCTAAGTAAATTTTAGAGGAATTTAATCTTGAAGTTGGTGAAAACAATGTAGTTCACGTTATCATTGATAATGGCACAAATTGTGTGGGAATTGGGAGGGATTACAAAAATGCACCCACATATACATTGAAGCCCATGTGCAGCCCATAGCCTTATTTTTGTTTCATGACCTAACCAAATTTCCATGGGTGGGAGCATGAAGCAATTCACAAAGTGAGAGAAATTGCAAATTTCACAAGAAACCATTGCTTCAGATTGAATGTTTATAAGCAGTGTGCATTCAGAGAGTTGTTAAAGTCTTGTCAAACAGAATTTGTCTAATTTTATATCACTTTGAAAGTGATGGTTGAAAAGAAAGCATCTTTTCCGGTGAATGGGAAAATTGTGTTCTTTCTAAAGGACCTTGCAATGAAAGTTTTAAAAGTTAACCATTTGTTGAAATGCTTCGTATGGTTGACAACATCACCCCTTGTAACACCATCCTTTATGGGAGTATGGACTGTTGTAAATAAGCCATTGAAAAATGTTCAATAATGTCAAAGCTGACTACACTGAAATATGGGATACAATTGATTTGAGATGGAAAATGATATATGCCCCTTTGCATTCAGCACTTTTGCCATTTGGAACCTAAATTATTTCATATAGATGGACAAGTTGATAGCAAAGTCATTAGCGGACTTCTAAGAAGCCATTGAGGGTTTGCCCAACATCTTGCCATTACAAGTAAATTAAGGGATAAAAGTTGGGCCTACAAGTCAGAAGAGGAATGTTTAGAATACCAGCAGCCAAGTATGACATGTTACATGATAAGGCTCTAGGATACAAACTCAGTCACTGCATTCAAATTCGTGGAGTAAAAAGTTTGTACGAAATTCATTATTAAAAAAATTCGAGATAAAATTCGTGATTAAATACCAAAACAAATACACATGTTTTAAAAAAAAAAATTGAAAAAGAAATACACTTGTTACATCCCTAAACAATTATAAAATGATATAATTATAAATGGCACTTGTGATTAATTATAAAGTGGTATAATTAATTTTTTAAAGCTAAACATTATAACAATACATAAATATAAATTAAAAATGACAGCTTTAAAAATTAATCATATCACTTAAGTATAACATTAATAATATTGTTATAAATTAATAATTAATAATGATATGACAATACATAAATATAAATTAATTAATTATATCACTTTTTAAAGCTAAACATTATAATTGTAATTATAACATTATAATGACAGCTAAACACAAATATAAATTAATTGTTTTATGTATTTTTAAAGCTAAACATTATGACAGCAGGCTCGACAATAAAATTGGAAATTGGGACACGTCACACACATACGTGATGTGCCTTTCCTTCCCAGCAGATACACTTACTCTTCAAACTTGGATGCACATAAGCAGTTGACATGCATAACCCGTGTCATATTTTGACTGGTTGCTGTGTCTCATCGCTGCACAGAATCATGGAGCTTTGGGGCGGAAAAGGCCAACTGAATTTGTGAGCGGAAAAAGGCAAAATCACGAGTGAAAAAGGCACATTCGCGAGTGATACAGTGACCTGTTAAACAGCTAAAATACTGACAGGAACCCTGAAACGAAAGTAAATAAATTTGAACTACGATTTTTTTTTACCATATTCGCAGTTAACATTCATGGTTTTGAAATTTGGACTGTACAAATTTATATGCGAATTATGGTGATTTTTTTATTCCATTAGAAATTGACCAATTCAATTTTCAGGTAGAAATTCGCGAATCCAGTGACTAAGGATACAAATGACAGAATTTCTATGAAGCTAATGCTTGCAAATGACAACAATTGTCCTTAAAATATCAATTCGAGGAGCAAATTCATCAGCTTTTGAAAAGAATTGGAGCTGCTTGGACCACTTTTAATCTAAGAAAAGGTACAAGTTCTGTCTAGTGGTTGGGCAATCATGTTTATGTTCGCAGCCATTTGCAATTGTGTATAAGCGAAATGACAGCCTCTTCTTCACAACTCCAACCAATTGCAGGAGACAGCAGATACAAATGATCCTGACTTACTTTGTGATGAATTCGGAAGTAAATCAAATGATGATGATATCGAGCCAACGCAAAAAAGCGTCCTTGATGATTTACCAAAAATTAAATAAATATAGGGATCAGCTCATTCGAAATTTTAGAACAATCTTAAATGTCTAAGTGTCTACACAGTCACTTTTTCAAAAAAAAAAAAAAACTTTATAATTGTGATTTCTCATGTTTTTATGATCTGATTATGATCAACTTATCATGGTTTCTATGTTTTGACATCTTATATAGTTTTTAAAGCTCTTTACTACTTAATAATATTTATCAATTTTGGCCTTCTTGTGCATTCATTTCTTATTTTTAAAATTTAAAAAACAAACTATATATTTTTCAAATTAATCCCAAAAAAATCCCCATATTTTTCAACTGGCTAAGTTGTTTCAAATTTTAACCTCACTGATAGGTCATAAGAGAGAAGGAAAATTCAGTCACGTGTGAAGAATTGAAGAATGACACTTTTTGGAAAAGACAGTAAGAATGATTGAAACAAAACTATATAAACGTCCATAAATAACCAAAGGAGGTCAGTGGAATTCTAAGGCACAACGTACAATAGCAAAGGAGTGTGAAATGTGCTCCAACTGACCAACGAAGGTTAATGGAACTCCAAAATACACCGAGTTAGGAGTGCTAAATGTGCTCCATCGACCAACTAGCACTAGAAATAGATCTACAAATCAAAAGGACATAAAACAATTGAAATAATTGAAACAGATAAACCCTAGCCAAATCAGTATATACAAAGCCATGTATTACAAAATAATTTTATGAAAGGAAGCTCTTGTGTTGAGTCCCATAATAAGAAACAACTGCCAATAGAGCCAAGGGAAGAAAGCTGATGTGGGACAAGGCTCTAATCTGCAAAACAGAGCCGATATTACAAATTTTCTGAAGGTGCGACAGCCTTTCTATGATAACACTGTTTTGGCCTTGTAATTATTTTATTTTCCTGCAAATTAATACATTCTGAGTTTTAACTCCCATTACTGTACTTAATGTTTGATAAGCGTTTGTCTCTATTTATATAAGTTCTCCTACCGAATGCTTTTAATGTGCTATTCTGATAAACACTATTATTTTAACTGACTTGGCTGAGCTAGGGATTTTACTTTCGTGGAGTGCTGCATTATTTCCATAGGCTGAGCTAGGGGTTTTCACTTTTCTGGTCTGATGTGTTGTGTTACATTTATTGACTCGGATTTTCTGGACTGCGCTAAATCGTGTTTAAGAGAGTACATAGCGAAGGTTTGCAAATTTCATGTCGTCCATAAAACCTGTTAAAAATGAACAAGATAAGAAGAAAAACCTTGATGAAGCAAAAGCAGGGGGCTCCTAATATTTTTGTAACCATCAGTCCAGGAGAACTCTTGAACCGCCTTAACCTTGTCCTCCACCTGCGTTACCGTCAAAGGGGTAATCAGCTCAGCACTGAGTTCCTCCGGTGAGTTCGAACCTGAGACCTCCAGGGACAAATATTCTATCTCTCCGTCACTCGAATCCTTGTACATACTATCTTTCGGGTCAGTTATCTCTCGCCGGAAAACCGTAGAAACCCTCTCCGGCGAGGGATCTAAGCATGGGACCTTCGTTTTGTTAAGGAATATGAGCTCTTCGTCGGCTTCCAAGGTGGATTGAGACTTCCTAGTCTTTTTCTTTCTCTTGGCAATTTTACTGCTTGGAGAGACATCTGGGGCTTCTTCGAGTAAAATTTCTCCGGAAGACGAATCGTACAGAGGATCATTGCAGTCCAGGAGAGGTGAAAGAGTGTCGTAAAGGGAACACCCTAAGTTCGCAGGCCCATGGAGCCAAATCCTCGCCACGTAGGATTACCAATTTGACAGCTAGTTATAAATAAACATTTTTTTATCCTAAGCCTTTAATTTTGAAACATATTGAAATATTATTTGCTTACACATGATCGATCAAATAAAATATCTCAAAAAAAACGCATTTACTGGTGGAGACCCGAAGTGGTTCACTCCACTTGCCAGGTGTTGTCCATTTAATTCGAAATTAAAGAGGGAAACAGTATCTGTCCTCCTCACCATAAGACGCGTAATAGATAAGCTTCAATTAAATGCCCAACCACCCTTTACCACTGTTTACCTGCCTTCCAAACTGGTTTGCTCGACCCACTGTTCCATGGCGCGTTTTGGAGTCGTTTCTCACTGTTTACCTGCCTTCCAAACTGGTTTGCTCGACCCACTCTTCCATGGCGCGTTTTGGAGTCGTGCCACGGTTGTTTTGTTCACCGCGCTACATCTTTGCCTCTCCTCCTCGGACGTGTTACGCGTTGTCTCCTCTCATTTGGGACGCGTTACCATGCCTCCTTGCTGCACACTGTCACCTACTGTCTCCGCTTCTCAGTGCCTTGTACAGTGAACAATCAGGTACGCATTTTTTTCTTTCTTTTTCTCTCTCGTTTTCTCGTTTTCTCTGTAGTTTTCTCTGTTTACTTATACTCGGTTGCTCGTTTTCTCGTGTTTTTCTCTGTAGTTGCAAATGGTGTTGGTTCGTGAGTGCGCTTACAGCCTGTGCGAGTTTTGCGTGAAGGGTGGCTTCTCAGTGCGTTGCTCGAGGTGTTCATATTGCCCACAGCATTATACAGTGAACAATCCAACCCTACAGGTACGCATTTTTTTCTTTCTTTTTCACTGTAGTTTTCTCGTTCTCTCGTTTTCTCGCTTTCTCTGTAGTTTTCTCGTTTTGTCGGTTCCTTATACTCGTTTTCTCGTTTTTTCATTTTTTTCCCCGTAGTTGCGACTGGTGGTTGTTTGCGAGTGGGCTTACAGCCTGTGCGAGTTTTGCGTGAAGGGTGGCTTCACAGTGCCTTGCTCGAGGTTGTCATATTGCCCACAGCATTATACAGTGAACAATCCGACCCTACAGGCACGCATTTTTTTCTTTCTTTTTCACTGTAGTTTGGAAACTCTTTATCTTATCCAACTCGTTTTCTCCTTTTTCTATGAAATAATCCAACTCGTTCTTTTAGCCATTTTTTTCTTTCATTTTCACTGAAACTCTGACTGCATTTTGTTATCCATTTTTTGCATTCATTTTCTCTGAAGCTCTGACTGCATTTTGATAGCTTTGACTGGTTCTTTCATTCTCTGTGTTCAAACAAATTCAGTTTTTTAATATATGGTTAAACATGCATGTGCAGATTGCATGGAAAGCTTTGGAGCGGCAGTTTTATGCGTGGAGATCGGTTGAAGTAGGGTGGAAACAGTGTGTATTCACACTACTAATACTCAAGGAAAATGTTACCTACAATTCTATGTCTTTAAGCCATATAGAGGTGAGGTTTCTACCTCACCAAGATTCAAATAAATCCTTGTCTTTCAGTTTTGTATAAACAAATGTTCTTGGGCGCTTTTGCTGTATTAAGTTGTTTTGATTTTGTTTGTAGTCAGTTTGTTGTGATCTTCAATGTTTTATCTTTTTGTTTTGTACAAGGTTTTGGGAGCCTTGTAAAACACTAATCCGTCTACCTAATAAATAAAATCTTTTTATACTTATAAAAAAAAAAAAAATACATTTACATTATTTAATGGTGTTCATTTTAAGCTGCAACAATTTAAATAAGGTTATGAACAAATTCTGAGCTGATTTGGTTTCCTCATCTGAAACAATGATTACATTTCGAGCAAAATGTAGTAATCTAAACTGCATGTCTTTATATTTCTTACATTTGGAGCAAAACATATAAACTTATACTGTATGTGTCCATATTCATTACATTCGGAGCAAAATATACCAACTATAACCTATAATCGTGAATGCAATAATGCAAGCACAATTGATTTCGATACATATTTTTCTGCAACACAAAAAAGAATTCTCCTCGAATGCTGCCATAATTAGTAAATCAGTTTGTTAGTCCATAACCATGTCACACCTTCAAAAAGGCCCTTAGTTTGGACTATCAGGAACGATTGTATCATTGACAGATGTTGTTGGAGTCATCAAGAGGTTCACTGGATGAACCCATGGTGGAATAGGAAAACCAGATATGGTATGAAAGGTTGTGTGTGAAGTAGGAGGTTGTGGGATAATGGGGTGTGTAGTTGGAGTTGAAGTTATTTGCATTTTGTTGGTGTCAAGGAAGTAAGGTGGTAATGGGATAGGAACTTTCAACATATCTTGTAACATGGAGTTCGTCAGATGGGCATGGAATGATGCATGGGAAACAAAACCTGCGGATTGTTGAACTTGTTATCTCTTTCTTGTTTCTCTTTCTCCCTTTGATGGCGAGTGGCTTCCTTCTGTTGTAATTCCAATTCCTTTTTTTGGCGAGCTACTTCCCGTTGTTTCTCGCGCTCCTGTCTTTCAACAAACTTTTGTAGATCCCTTTCTTGCCTCTCTTTAATGCGTTGCAATCTCTCTTCCTTTTTCTGCTCCTTTGCTGCCAACCTTTCTTGCTTTTTTGCCTCAATATGCTCCTTTTTACGCTGTTTCCCTTCACATATTTCTTGTTTTTTATGTTCTGTATCTTTTAACATCTGAACATAAGCATCAGATGTTAACAATTGTGAAGCACGACTTATCCGGAGTGCAGCATCACTCTTACCTTTGGAAGGATCCCGTCCAATTGTGTCGGTAACCTTAAAAATTTACCCAATTTCTTCTCATTTGCAGCAACACCATCATTTGATATACCACAAACAACATCATGGCCAGTTGTCTCTTCCTCGTTTTTATCTTTATCAATGACCTCAATTTCCTCTGTGTCAGCATAATAATGAGTAAAGTTTCTTTGGTTCAAAGTCGCTGCTTTGGCACAAGGTTGGTTGGCATCGAAGGTAAAGATATACTTTCATCCTCAATGTTTCCAATCTGATCAAGTCCCAACTCTGCAATATGCTCTTGCAGCCAAGTAGGTTGTTCTGGTGCACTTGGCAATGAGAGATCGTCCTCTCCAAATCCCTGGGCCTCAGTGTTGCAGCTGGATGTGCCTTGGTCACCAGTATTCACAATGTGGTTCACTTCATAATCTTTGGTCTGCATTATACTTTGTCTTTCTCCCTGTACACTTGGTTCCTCCGTCTCTGTATTAGCAACAACCATTGTTCCAATGGTTGGATGGAATTCTTTTGCTGTTGACAGATTCTCAACTGATTCCATTAAGTAATTTTCTCCTATTTTGTCACCAACTGGTGGAGCTACATCTCTTGACAAACTTAGTATGTTTTCAGCAGCATCAACATCTATTATGTTTTCAGTACCATCAACATTCATAATGTTTTCAGTAGTATCATCATCTGTGACATTTTCAGCAGCTTCTTCGTTGGCATCTTCTTCAATGATATATAGTTTACTACATTCCATGTCATTCTGTAATGCATTTGGATCAAGTGGCCATATACCTGTTCGTCTAAAACCAGCACGAATATTTGCAGGTGTCAAGGCCTTGGCGAGAGCTCTACTACCTATTTCTGCCAAGTCTGAACGTTTGACTTCTTGGTACTTATTATTACACATCCACTGCATCCTCTCAGATCTGAAATATGCTTTAAAAGGACCAAAGACACTAACATCTAGTGGTTGCAACCTGTGTGTAGTATGTGCTGGCAATGTCAATAAATCAATCCCCAATCGCCTGGCCTCTTCTATAGTTGACAATGCCACATGGCTTCCATGACCATCAAATATAAGTAAATGCCTATTTTCGGGCACACCCTCCAGGTACAGACTTCATCGAAATGATACAACCAGCTTATAAAGAGCTCTCTAGTCATCCAAGCACTCGGATGAGCAGCCATGCAAACACGGTTCACATCCTTGATGTAATTTTGTGAAACTTTCGACCTTTAAATAAGTAAAAGTTAGGGATACATTGCCTGCAACATTTACACAACATAGAATTGTCATCCATTCTCTGCTACGAGGAATGATTTTGGGAACATTCCTGCAACCCTTGGTGGCAAGCACCCTCATGCCACAATTTCTCCCTGCCTGGATTCCTGTCTCATCACAATTCCATATTTTGCCTGCACCATAGGAATTGATATTAATGCTAGCTAGTTTTTCATAAAACTTGCTAACCACCTCTGGACGTAAACCAATTGCACGATCTCTTTCTAGACCTTCAGCAGTCCGAAGGACTATGTCTGGGTGTCTTTTTCTAAATCCTTCACACCAAGATTTTCCAGGTAATCCTTCTCGAAATGGAGTCTCTCTAGTTTCACAAATTTGTGCAACACATGCCCTCAGTTGCATAAATCCCACTCCATGCCCTAGATCTGCCATTTGCTTACACCATTCAACTATCTCTTTCTCCTCTCCTTCACTCAAAACAGGTGCAGGCCCCTTCCTTTTTGTATGGGTCAGACCATTCAGCCAATAATGAACAGATGTAGGAGGTAAATTATATTTCAGTGCAGCAGCTCTAATAGAATAATTGTTGAATTCAATATCATCTATGGCCTTTAACATATCTTCTTTTGACCAACTAGACAAAATTCTAACCTTCTTGGTCGAAGTGTTGCCTCTAACAACCACAGTCTCCTGCATTTCATGCCTATTTAGTTCACATCCGTGAGGTTCCGCCGATGATCATCATTTGTGTTCAGTATCTCCTTGATTTGTTGTTGCACCATCCTTTTCACTTATTATCAGTAGCATCCCTGTTCATCTGTTGTTTCATGGTTAGATGGTTCAATTTCAAATTGTACACCTCGTTTTTTGGGCATACGATGTGCTCGATGTAAACTCCTCTTTCTCTTCATCTTCTCTGAACGCTGCAGTATCAAACAATATAAAATTAGTAAAATATGTATTAATATATCAATAAGATCATCTACAATTGGAAAATTTTAGCAAGCTTATCATACATGACAGTATGAATTATGAACTTGTAGGTGGACTTGTGATTACCCCGTCGGGCGCCATTAACGATGATCGAATACATGTTTTATTAATTTCATATTATTTGATAAAGACAGAATTTATAAGCTGGGTTGTTGATTACATAGGGGAGAAGGGCCAGTATGTGAACACGTCCCAATACTTGAACACTATTTTTCATTTAAAATATCCAATACCTGATGGAATAAAAACCCAAATTTTGATTATTGAAGTTTCTAAATTTGTTTATTTATAAACCACATGTGAATAGGGTCAACATCTCGAGCAAGGCACTGAGAAAGACCCCTTCACGCAAACCTCGCACAGGCTGTGAGCCCACTCACAAACAACCAGCATTTGCATTACAACTCGGCATGAGGAAATGCAACGCGTCCAAAGAAAACAATGTGTAACGCGTCCAGAGGAAACAGTGTGTAACACGTCCAAAACAAGCCATGGTAAATGGTGGTTGAGCATTTATTTGTGTCTTATCTATCAGGGTTAGGATAAAAAAATGCTTATTTATAAATAGCTGTCAAATTGGCGCTCCTACGTGGCAAGGAATTGGCTCCCTGGACCTGCGAACTTAGGGTGTTCGCATACTGGCCCTATATGAATTTCTATAATCAAAATTTTGGTTTTTTTTTTTTTCATCAAGTATTGGATATTTTAAATGCAGAATAGAATAGTGTTAATCAAATATCATGTCACGGATGACATGATATTTCAAAGGCAAAGCAGCTCTAATAGAATAATGTTGAAATCAATATCATCTATGGCCTTTAACATATCTTCTTTTGACCAACTAGACAAAATTCTAACCTTTGGTCAAGTGTTGCCTCTAACAAGCAGCCTCTGTAGTTCATGCCTATTTAGTTCACAACCAGCAGGTTCTCGCCGATGATCATCGCTTGTGTTTCAGATCTCCTTGCTTTGTTGTTGCACCATCCTCTTCACTTATTATCAGTAGCATCCTGCTCATCCTGCTTCATGGTTAGATGGTTCACTTTCAAATCAGACACCTCGCTTTTTTGGGCATACGTTGTGCTCGATGTAAACTCCTCTTTGTCTTCATCTTCTCTCGAACGCTCGCAGATCAAACAATATAAAATTAGTAAAATATGTATTAATATATCAATAAGATCATCTATAAACACTTCTAATTCATATCGATCAATCGACGCAGTCTTGTTAATGTAATGTTTTTTGACATCAAACCATCTTCAGAATTGAATGCTTGTAAGAATCCTAATTGTAATAGCTTGACTACATATGCTGTTACGGTGGCAAAGAAATCATTGTACCACCGTACGCCTTGGCATTTAATGAAGCTTATATATTACGCGCCTTATGGTGAGGAGGACAGACATCGTTTCCTCTTTAATTTCGAATTAAATGGACAACACTGCAAGTGGAGTGAACCACTTGGTCTCCACCAAGAATGCGTTTTTTTGAGATATTTTATTTGATCGATCATGTGTAAGCAAATAATATTTCAATATGTTTCAAAATTAAAGGCTTAGGATAAAAAAATGTTTATTTATAATTAGCTGTCAAATTGACATTGTGATCTGGAACTGACCTCTGACAAATTAACGCAGCTCCAACATTATTTGATTTTAGATTTAGGCAAGGTAACCGAGGCTGTGTGTAACATTAAGTTCCGAAAATGTGTTTTGTATTTCAGCCATCAAGGAATTAAAATTTGAAGTCATCCTGATTCTTGTATTTTAGGGGAAAGCTTTATGACCTAAAACAACAATTCAATTTTGTAAAAGTACCAATAAATACTGTATTATTTGGACTGATTATTTCATCCATTTTTTCTTTTTCCCACTCCTCTAATACTGATTATTTCATCCAATACTGAGGGCAGATTAGGATCTTAACCTTCATTTTAATCCCCATTTTAATCTCGTTTTCTCTGTAGTTTTCTCTGTTTATCAGTGCCTTATACTCGGTTGCTCGTTTTCTCGTGTTTTTCTCTGTAGTTGCAAATGGTGTTTGTTTGTAGTTTTCTCGTTTTGTCGGTGCCTTATACTCGTTTTCTCGTTTTTTCATTTTTTTCTCCGTAGTTGCGACTGGTGGTTGTGGAGTTTGGGCTTACAGCCACAGGCGAGTTTTGCGTGAAGGGTGGCTTCACAGTGCCTTGCTCGAGGTTGTCATATTGCCCACAGCATTATACAGTGAACAATCCGACCCTACAGGCACGCATTTTTTTCTTTCTTTTTCACTGTAGTTTGGAAACTCTTTATCTTATCCAACTCGTTTTCTCCTTTTTCTATGAAATAATCCAACTCGTTTTTTTAGCCATTTTTTTCTTTCATTTTCACTGAAACTCTGACTGCATTTTGTTATCCATTTTTTGCATTCATTTTCTCTGAAGCTCTGACTGCATCTTGCGAATGAGAGATGAGAAGGAGATGTTGAAACAGGAATGGGCAGAACAACTTGAAAGTCTTAAACAATTAAACAAATCTGATAACCTACTCTCGAGTTTTGTAAGCTTCGTTATTTTTTTCAGAATTTATTACAAGTCTTTGATATTGTTAATGTTTATTTATACCTAGCTGGCATACTGTCACTCCTACGTGGCAAGGATTTGGTTCACTTAATGTCTGAGCTTAGGGTGTTCGCATACTGGCCCTTCTCCCCTAAACTCTTCTAAATAAATGGCGGTTGAGCAAAACAGTCTGAAACGACTCCAAAACGCGCCATGGAACAGTCTGGTAAATGGTGGTTGAGCAAACCAGTTTGGAAGGCGGGTAAAACAACCGCTGGTAAATGGTGGTTGAGCCTTTCATTGTGAGATTCTATTTCATCGATCATATGTAAGCAAATAATATTACAATTGGTGATCCTACGTGGCAAGGAATTGGCTCCATGGGCCTGCGAACTTAGGGTGTTCGCATACTGGCCCTTCTCCCCTATAAATAAACATTTTTCTTTCCTATATCTTTAATTTCTGGGAGTAGTGCCATTATGTCAACACCCCGAGTCCACGGGTCCATCGGGCCAATTCCTTGTCATGTAGGTTTATCAATTTTACAGCTAGCTATAAATAAACATAGCTAGTTATCTTATCCCTGTAGTTTGGAAACTCTTTATCTTATCTCCTTAGTATTGGGCAGTGTTCACATAGAGTTACAGAATTCTGTTTTGTATTAAATGGTACAGATTTTATATCTTACAGAGTTAGCGAGAGATATATAAAGAATGTGCTGGACATAGGTTTGAGCTGTTGCATTCTTTACCTACACTGTACTACGATTTATATTCACTACCATTAATCCTTGTGGATTTTGATAATGGTTTGAATTTCAGTTTTTCAATTTTATAGGATGCAGTGGATGTTGTTTGTGAGAAAATTCAGTTCTCATTATTTGGCAGATGTCTATGGCTTGTGGACGATACCAATTGATATGTCCAGCACATTCTCCATATATCTGTAGATGACTTATTTTCAGATAACAAGAGACTCCAGCCATATGATCGCAGGGCCATGGAGCCAAATCCTCGCCACGTAGGATTACCAATTTGACAGCTAGTTATAATTAAACATTTTTTTATCCTAAGCCTTTAATTTCGAATCATATTGTAATATTATTTGCTTACATATGAGTGATCAAATAAAATATCTCAAAAAAAAGTCATTTACATTCTGAAGTTACTAATTCTATTGTGAAGTTAATATTATTTCCAATTAAGGTACTTTATGGGAGAAAACATAAAGCCATTATCTAATAGATGTTCACAGAATTATTTAGCAGGATCTTTGGTCAAACAAAAAGCAGATCACAACATGCTTTCAGCAGAAGTGCAAGGTATACGTTAGCTTATATCAGAGAAAACAGGCAGTTGAGCTCTATGTATGAATACATTCCAGTGGAAAAGGGCCTTAAGTAATAAATGTGACTATTTTTTACATATTTAAGTGTCCTCTTGAAGCAGTTGGCATGAAAACTAACCTGCAATTTTTGCTTTGCTGGACCTTTCCTTTCAAAACTTGATAGAAGTAACCTCTTCTTATAAAATCCACTGTAATCAGGCACCCTGCAGAAGTAAGAAAGCAGTAAAGAAGACTAGGAAAGTGAATATATAATACCAATACCAATTTGAGAGTATCCAATCAAAATGAAAGACATGGATCAAGGTGTAGGGTCTTTTTAATCAAAGGTTGAAATTGATTTTGAGATGATCTTGTGGCTGGAATTATTTGATTTGATATTCATATTTATTTTTTACCTTCAAGTGTACAATTTTCTTTGTGTTTTTAATGGATGAATTTGAATCTTGAGAAGAAGGTTCCCTCTTTTTTTGCAGGTATGACTTAATGTCTGGATATGAAAGATCTGGTGATTGAACAACCCAACTTGGAATATGGAAAGAGATGAATTGAGAAGACAAATATTCAACCCATTAAATAGATATGATGGGTTTGTCAACTGATATGTTGTTTTTATATTTTGAACAAATGACTCTTTTATTGTAGAAAATGAAAGTACCAATCAGTATTTATTGTGTACTAAGTAATACTGTGATGTTGACCCTATGCACATATGGTTTATAAAAAAACATATTTTTGAACTTCAATAATCAAAATTTTGGTTTTTATTCCATCAAGTATTGGATATTTTAAATGCAAAATACTGTTCAAGTATTGGGACGTGTTCACATACTGGGTCTTCTCCCCTAATAAATTGCGATCGCCAGCCACGTTAAAGAGATCATCATAAGCATGGTGCCGTGCTTTGCGGGCTCTCGCTCCGATTTATTTCCCGTACGAAAAAAAAAAAAATTATTGGTGCGCTTAAAACCTAACAAAGTTCTTTAAACTATATTTTAGGGAGAAGATTTTTAGGGCACACAAAATAAATCACGGCAAATTTTTTTTTACACTTAGTATTTATGTTTAAGTTTCTCTCAAATTTTTATCCAAAAGTTAATTTGGAATTCATGGGACCCTACTTTTGCTTAGTGCTAAAGCTTCCTATTTTGTCTTTGTATAGAAAAATAAAAAATCATGGACCCTATTAATGCTAAAGTATCGTATTTTATCTCTTCGGTGTCGATTCAAAAATTTGAGCTTTCCCTTTGCATGGGACCATGCTCTTAGTGGAATAATTGTTTGAGGTGACAGAGAAATGTGTATACACGAAGCGTGAAAAGTGGTGTGATTGTCAACAAAGCCTTAATTATATATCGGCTAATATTTCTTGAAGAGCAAAGCATATGTTAACGATAAATCAGATTGGCTTTGATACAATAAATCTATATTAGCTTCCATATGAAATGAGCAAATGGAAAAAGTGAAAAGAGGCATGGGAAAAGAGAATTTGTGTTTTTACACTCTTGAGGTAGTAGAATTTGAAAAACGCTTTATTTTGGAGGGTAATGCTTACATTGACATCCGAACCATATATGCAAGTGTTTTAACAATAATTTCATTATAGGATTGTTCACCAAGGAAAGGTGGAGAAAATAGGGAATTCATAATCGATTTGAGATACAGAGAAGATAAGCAAAAATGACAGGGATATTTGTAAAAGGTCAAAATCTAAATCAATTAAAGGGTTTGTTGTATTAGTGAGAATGATGGATGGTACACCATAAGTATGTCAATGGGGATTTATAGTAAGAGAACTTGGGTATTATGTAATTTCTAATGCAAGTAGTGGACCTGACTTAACATATAGTGAAGTTTGAACTTCGGATCTTTGAATAACAAGATACATCAATTTCCATTACACTACGCCGAAAGGCGTGAACTCTGGGGGAAAGCCCCGACCTTGCTGACACGGAGGGAGACTGCGAGGGCTAGGATGGAGCGGTCGACGATGGACGGATGGTCGGGAGCCATTGATTGTGCCTGGTAGAAATTGGTAAATCTTCCGGACATAAGTGATGGATTGCTTGGAAAACGGAGAACCCTGCGTCGTGCTCGAAGGAGGGGGAGGCATTCTCGGAGGCAGAAATGGAGTACAGTTGCGGGAGTCGTGAGTGGAGGTGGACATACCTCTGGCGTCAGCAAGAAAGGGGAAGAATGGCCGCCTCCCTGGAAGACAGTACGCTTCAGTCGAAGAAACAATAAAAAACGCCTTGCCTAGGGCTCCGGGAAGGGATTTCCAGATTATAATGTTGAATGTTGATACAACCGGTGCGTTTTGTTCATTTCTGTGGGCGTGGATGGTTGTAGCTGAAAAGCCCCTTTCACTTTGTCTGCTGAGTCTGGTAGAGGTTGGAGACTGAGGGAGTGGAGGAAGCCATCAAGCAGCGCAGCTGAGATTTAAACAAAAGGGTAAAAAAAAAATTCATCCTCTTCCTCTTTACATTGTACAGTGGCTGAATTTGGATTGTTTATGTTTCTTGGGTCTGTATGAACTGACCTTTTTTAGTTGCTCATACAAAGACTGTTCCTGAATCCCGATGGCCTATTTTGGTCGGTTGTGGACATTTATATGATTTCACAGTTCTGACTGTTATATCGTTGTATTAGAGGTCTAGAAGCTCAAGATTTCTCCTATTTGTGGAGTATACAAGTATTGGGAGGTATGTAAAATGATTACAATGGAATAAGGGAGGTTTCCATCCATAAACAATGATAGCTTTGTTGTTTGAATATCTTTTATCTCTGACTTTCACACATAGTCCTGAAGAAGTCTGTTTTCCTTGCATTTTCTTCTTAGTTTTTCTTCATTGGCATATGTGGAATTGCCTAATGGGACTTGAAAGGTGGTTGTCAGGGTTCTAAGAGATGTTTGGAGGCGTTAGAAGGTAGAACACCCATAAACATTGCGTCATTCAAAAATCATTTAAAGAACCCCTGCTCATTGTCCTGTGATAGTCTTGAAACCCTCAGCTATGGTTTAGAAACCCAAAATTTAAACTGTGTGTGCTCAGGCTTGTGTCAAAGGAGGAACATAGTCTAACAGTCATGGAGAATGTGTTCAAAGCCTTAAGCCAAGTTTTCTTGAATGTATAATATGTTAAGCCTAGTCACACCATCTTTATCAAAGACCTTGAAACAACTGTTTAAGGCGAGTAGTGAGAATTCGATATCAT
This sequence comes from Taxus wallichiana var. yunnanensis, assembly GCA_018340775.1. Classification (NCBI taxonomy): domain Eukaryota; kingdom Viridiplantae; phylum Streptophyta; class Pinopsida; order Cupressales; family Taxaceae; genus Taxus; species Taxus wallichiana. The sequence continues at coordinate 189,469,158 of CM031235.1, forward strand.
TGGTATTATAGACATGTGATAAGTTTCTAGCCCCTGTGTTGGATGGTGTTGATGGTGAGAGTGACTACAATATCGAGTGGCTTGAAAACTTAAAAATTATATTCCTTTCTTGATCCTAAAGACCTAAAAACCGATCAAGAACTCCTTGAAAAACAACAGTTTATTGTACCATGGCCCAGGAGTATCTTTGTGCAAAGGTGAAGCGAGTGGGTTGAATATCTATCATTACCGTGACCTTGTCTTCGTAGGCTCGCAATTACGATGTTGCAGGAAAAGATATTACAAATTGATATTCTTTGTCAAACAGTTTTCATGTGATGTGTATGCTTGTACATTTAACATACATATCAAACAGACACCTACAACTACAACATCGACAAAAACACTTCCTATTATAAGGTAACCCGATCAAATAGGACACTGTTGGTTACGTTTGGTGAAACAATTGTCAATGTTGAAATTTTGGCGTCATGCTTTTTTTTTCCTTTTGCCCTGTGGTTGCTTTCAGAGGGATTCACTGCAGTTGACAAGGCTATATTTTATTGAACATTGTACGTGCCTGTTGTGAGTCTACCATTTTGGCGAAATGTGGGAGGATGGTTCCAAAGGTTGTGGTGTTTGTCTTTACACTTGTGCATTTGGGAGGTACTCTTAACAATCTACTCTTTTCTAATTTCTTTCCATTGACTACACAATTTTGACTCGATGATCTTTAGACACCTCGCCCCTTCGTCTCTCGTTGTTCTCTCTACTTTAGAAATAATAATATATGATATATAAACAACCGAGTGTTTGAATAGATTCTAATTGCAGATACAAGCAACTCTTGCTCTAGCTAATATAGATCTCAAAAAACAGCCAGACCCCAGACAGACATATATAAATATAAATATATATGTATAGTCCATCCCAAGAACTCTATGCATAGTTATGTGGGTGTATGGTTTATGTATGTATATATGTCCGAAGAGCCTTATAATCTATCCAATGTGATGAGATCTCATGAAAAAAGACACTCCATAGAGTATATATAGTATGTGTATGTGCAACACCTTTGTGTGAAAATAGCTGAGAAGTCCATTATAGGTTATTTATAGAAGATGGGTATAAGTGAAAAGAGTCTTGTTATATTTTTCATAGCTCTTACTTTCTAAGTATTTGAAACTTTTTTAATGTACATTTGTCATTATGTCAAGCTTATTGATGTGAAAAACTATCAGCATATTTCATACTTCACTTTTTTTTTTTGGATTTAACTAGGTTTGCTATCATAATGCTATCCATCAAAGTGCAGAAATATATTCACAATCAGTGTTTTTGTTATTTTGCACAATTCTCTCATGGAAATGTTGAAACCGATTTCTTATTATAACTCCCCTTGCATTAAATTGAATAAAAGATGAAAACAAGTAAATGTGCTACCTTGACTCTCTTACACCTCCAACAGGTTTAATAATTTTTTTTCTTAGATGATGGGAAATCACCAAATAGATATTTACTCTCAACTCTTTGAAAAATGAAAGTAAGGAAGTGCAGAATCTTGATATTTCTGATTTATTATAACAGTTTTCTAATGTATTCTTGGTGGCAGAAGGTAAGTTTCTGAGTGAAGTTACTGGAAACAAGAAAATTATTTTCCATTTTCATCATTGGGAATTTGTGCGCTGCAAATATCTATTGTTTATGTTTCTTGGGTCTATTTGAACTTTGCTTGTAAATGTTTTTGATATCAGTTTTGTGTGTATCCTTCACTCTTTATACAGGGGTCCTTGGTAGATCATCTATAGCTTACTTCCATAGTAGATGAATCAATACAAAGTCGAGTCTCGTTTCTCAAAGTATTGGAAATTTATTTTCATGTTCTGTGAAAGATTTCAAGTTGTGTGGGTATTAAATTTCAATAAGTATGTAATGTATGAGTATTGAATTTCAGTTAGTATGCAAATGCTTTTTTAAAGGCTATCTATACGCTATTTTCCTTTGTGGCATGGAGAATTCCATAATAGATCATGTAGAGAATTGGTTATTGAATATGTTTTCTTTTTTTCATTATTTCCCGTTTACATTTTCATAGATTCTTACTGGTGTGGTTGAAGTTGTCTATCTACAAATATGTTATTGTTGTATGTGTTGCATAAAGAAAACTATTTTCTTTCGGTATTCAGCCATGGCATAGAGGGGCAAGTGCCTTCGCCATTGGCAGGATTCGGTGTGTGCTGAGGGGTTTTAGCCCCTGGGAGGCCTCATCGAAACGCCCTTTGTTGGGCATTTGTTGCTCGTTGGAAAGGTTTTTAAAGTGCACTGCCAAAACATAGACATCACCCAAATATTTGTCTTGGATTCCTTGTTTGTGCTCTGCAACGTGAAACTATGTGTTTTATTTCCATTTCCAAAGATAGAACTTAATGCGGTTCAGTATAAGATCTATGCATTTTGTTTTTTGCGATTTTATTGTTCTTTGTTGCTTGTGGGTTTGCAGCAATGAAGACTCGCAGCATGCATTGTTGTTCCTTTCCGCACGTGTGACAATCACCACTCCGCACTTGGAGCGGGAAGATTTTTTCAACCGGACAAAGTTTGTTGTTAATGTACTCCACCGCAGCAACCAAAGCCCGCAAAACCTATGATCGTTGAACCGGTTAGAGACCGTCTCTCACCTGATCCTTCCCGCCTCTATATCTTTCCAAGTTCCGTATGGCGGGCTTCAACTCGAGGGGTTTGGACTTGTATATGATCGTCCGAAGATCTTTGTGAAATACGAACCTAATCACAAACTGAAAAAGATGGGCATAACTGCAAAGACAATACATGCTGGAGGGAAAAAATCACATGGCGCAAAAAAATTGCTAATGTCACCAAGGGAAAAAAATGAGAAGCCAAGAAAAAATGAAATACTTTAAGGGCGTACTCTGTTAAACTTATGTACATAAGTGTACTTTAGGTAGCTATATGGTACAAACATCTACTATGTTCTCTTTCGGTTCCTCGTTCAAAATAACAAAGGTATGTTATGTTTTGATAGCTCTTGCTGCACGGTCACGAAAATTGATAAGGCTTTTTATTGTAAATCTATGGTCCTAGACTTCTATACACTTCGAATCTGTGTTTTGGAGAAATAAGAATATGAATCTGCCTTTTGTATTGTTCGTCGATCTCAAAATACAAAGAATGTTGGGTTCTACTTCTAACAAGGTTTCAACTTCCATTTGTTTTTTGTATTGAGGAATTTCCCTTGTTTTTGGGAAAGAAAAGGTGCATATCGTTTTAAAAATAAGCTAGTGCTCAGATTAAGACAACAGTATTGCCCATAACTGGCAGCTCTTGCCTATTGCACTTTCTTGTAAGCTCCCAAAAACTGTACGTGAAAAAATGCATATGTATACACCATAGTGAAAACAAATGCCGAGAAATAGAATCAGTTTTCAAAAATATGACTGGCTAGGACCTGATGCCAGCTAGTAAGTTGAGTAGACTTCCATAAGAAATGCCACAACAGGCTGTTGGGGGAAATATATATGACGCCATAGTTTAATGGTGGTTAGTAAGCTATGTAACATAGAATATGCATTGCGTACATCCTATACTCAAGTAAATAAGTTGAGAGATGAGAGCAAGCAGATGAGACTTAATTCCTATAAAATAGAATCAAATATTTAAATAAATATCCCTCGTATGATTTAATAATATGCATTCTGAACTTACCAAAATGTCTAGTTTTGTATATCAATTGCATATAAATATCTACTACAACAGGTGTTCTGTTTGCATTTGGTATTTATTTAGAATTTGTGAAACTGGAGGCACCTTAAGATGAATACTACAGAACATGATAAAACTGCTTGGCTAGAGAGAAGAGATGTGTGTAAACATCAAAGAACGGCAGAATAAGAGGTGCTTTCCTGGAAACAACGCTCTGAAGGAATTAGTTAGTAATGCCTGAAGAATATGCATGTTCAACCTGTTCTTTTCTGTAGCACTGTGAGGTTTTTTACAATAGAACCCTCAATTAGTTGTCATTTTTAAATTTTGCCACTACTCATAATTTGGCATTATCCTAATGTTTAAAAGAAAATATTGAAAATTGCCAGTGAAAAACAATTTTCTATTATTAGAATCAACAAGTATTCTGTGCCTGTGCAGACATACCCAGCTTCATAGGGTTAGGCCTGTTTTTCAATGGTAAAACTAGCTGTAAGACTGGTTTTCAAGTAATAAAATAAAAATCTTTCGTATCTTTGTTATTATTAATTATTATTACAAATTGGTGAGGCAAATCATGAAAAAGACCTTAAGGCTTTTCAAGATGAACATTAAATTCACAACCAGCAACTATTCCGTGAAATGATAGATCATTATGACATTTTGTCTAATGATTCAACTTGTTTCCTGTACACTTCTGCAATTGACAATTATGTGTATCACGAGTCATCTCAATCTTAAAATCTTCAACTTGCAGGACGTCTTACCTGCTACCTTGGAGCGATACAGGGCACCACATACAGTAATGATACTGATTTAGCTAGGGCAATCGGGATCTGGTTTCTTTTCAGCTTCATTTGTTGTACAGTTAACTAGGAGAGGGAAACTTGCACTCATAATGAAAGGGGTAATGTACAGCTGATCAGAACATGGTTCATAGCTCTGTGGAAAACTCTTTAATTGTGGATCCAATCCAGTATTACAGCGATGAATACCTGGATAGACATATTTACTAAATATGAAAAATATTCAGGAGTGAAGCCAAACTCAACAACCTCTGTCAGCATCCTTCCAGTATGTGACAAAATGAACATAGAAATCAATCAAACAAATTGGTGGAAACAATTTTGTCAGGTTACAATGGTCATCTTGAAGAAACTTCATTTTTTGTTTACGAATTGTGGTCTCTGGACTGCAATCAATTCTGAGTGTGCTGTAATTTGGCTTGCTATTTGAGCCATAGAGACTTCAAAAAAATCATATGATAAGTGTGAAAGGCTTATGGCGGTGCAAATCTTGGAGACTACAAATTAGATTGCAGCATGTACGCAAATTGTTTGACAAAATGTCTAAGCGACCTGTGATTTCATTGATTGCGATCATTGTTAATTGGGCTCTAAATTGCTTGTTGATAATGCACTGGAATTTTTTTAAATGTTAACGGTGGGTTCAAATTCAGACTCATTATCCGTTGTCAGCGACTCAGCATCCTCCGTGTCCCTGTGCGAAACATGGACCTCTGTCGCGGATAATCTATGCTCAAGGCAAATGATGTGGAAGTCGATTTTGAGGCAAATTTTGAGAGGGTTTTTGAAAAATGTGTTTTTCCCCATTTTCGTTTGAGAATGAAAAAACAAAAAAAATCTTCTTCATTTTACGCCGTGTTTGAGATGCCAGAATGTTGTCGTCCTTGGAGGATCGCGGGGATCTCCTTTTCTTTTTCTAGAGGATAGGGATTATTTATCAACCCCATTGATTTTTTAGAAAGAGATTTCAATAAAAAAAAAAAAATACAACCAAAATTTTGGAGGTAAACTATAAAAAGATTCCAACTACATGCAGGCTCCACGTGCCAAAATCTCTTAAGCACGTGTTGCATACTCTTAAGGCATCCCGTACTCCAGATGCTGCCTCCAATTTTATGTTAAGGTGAGATTCTAAATCTAGCTTTACCTAAATTAAGGTGAGATTCTAGTTTGGATGGGAGGAGGTCAAGTCATAAAAGCAAATGGGCTTTTCAAACCAAATACCCAAATTCAAATTCCAGGGAACCTGATAAAGTGTTAAAATTAGGTGAAATGCCACATTCAAAACACTAAATGTAGCATACCTAACAGACAAGTATGGGTGAATTTGACATGAGAGATAGCCCTTGCCCGTGGAAACTAAGATTAATGTCACCCCAAAAGCAAGAATCTACTAAATCAAAAAAACAAGAAGTTGTTGTAATGTAATGCGGCTAGATGAATAATGAGGCAAGGTGCAAGGCTTAAATCTGTTTAAAGAAGATGTATCTATCGGTCTAGGCATCAAATCCAAAGCTTGCCTTGCGAGTATTTACCAATTAAATAGATATTTGCTAAAATAAAATCTAAAATGTAGAGAGCTGATGAAATGATTTGATTCTATTAAGGTTCACCCGACCAAAAAATTCTTTGTTAAATTATAACTGTATTTCTATTAGCCGAATTTAATCATGAATTTTATCTCTATTTTTTTAGCGATGGATTTTATACTCGACGAGTTCGAACACAAATTCCTATGCATAATTTTTACTTTCCTGCAAAAGAATATTTAGAAGAAGATTGCCCACTTTCCAAATTCTTTTCACGGAGTTCACTTTTGGTTTCATACCATACTGAGTTAATTTTTACGAGACTCGAGAATTTTGTGGTTTCTTTGTAATTTTGTATTGTTTAAGAAATCTCGTAGCTTCATTTTAGTCAATGAGCCTTAATGCATTATGTCCCGCAAATTAGGTTTAAAAAAAAACCCGATGACACTATATCATTTATAAAATTATTCATCTACATAAACCTTTTTATCTTTCTTGCACTTTCTTTTTGCTGCTCGCGCAACCCGTCAAGCAGATAATTGTTTCATCGGGATAAATGTAATCATTAAGGTTTGTTTTAATTTTGGTTTTTCACCAAATTTATAAATATTGTGGTGCAGACTTGTCATTTGTGCAGACGCGGATTTTGTGTTAAACAACAATCTTCATCATGCCTGCACCTTTGACAAATGGTGGGATCTCCATGTTGATTGAGGGGAGTGCAAATGCAGAACCAATAGTCCAACTTCTCAACATTTGTCCCCTTCAATCTGCGTTGAACACCGAGCTCCAACATCGCGTGCATCTCTCCGATGGTGTACACTTTCAAACAGCTCTTTTGCCCTCGAAATTTGCAAGCCAGATTTCAAATGCTCGGTTAAAAGACGGAACCATTGTTCGCCTATGCAAAACCCTTTGCAGAATGATAAAACATGAATCTGTAAGCACCCATTTTCCTTTGTGCCTGTATGCTCCACTTTCATTTCTTTTATATGCACCGAATTTTTGTCCCTTTTACTTTCATCCTTTCGCAGATTATTCTTGCCTCTCGACCCGGAAGTTGTGATACAAACACATCCACAAATTGGTGCTCCCACTCCTCTTCCTACCAAAGGTCGTCGTTCGGAAAGCAATCAAACCATGATGCACACCATGGAGCCGCCGGAAGTTTGGTCCCACAAACACCTCCCAGTAAGAAAATTGGCCCGCTAACAGTTCAAGAATGCCTCTAAAATAAGTGCATCAATACAACCATGCGTACATGGTCTATCAAGGTCGTGCCCTTGGGAAAACAAGCTAAGGGAGTATGCTAATGCAAATGGCTCCGCTCTTATTTGGCTTTGATTTTGTGGATTGTGAAGGTGGGGAAATACGCATTACATGCTTCAACGAAATTGCAGCAATGTTTTTTGGACAAATTGAGGCTGGAAACTTATACACCATCACGAATGGAAGGATAGGGAATGCAAAACCAGGTTACAACCACCTTAACAACGAATTTGAGATATTCCTACAAGCTTCTTCCACTATCTCTCCGTTGCTTGTCGATAATGCCACAATTCCTTTGCATAACTTTCACTTCACAGGAATCAAAGATATACCTGCAAAACCTGTTGGTTCCTTCATTGACGTTATTGGCATTGTTTTGGCAATCTCTCCTTGCTCCACTATCCGTAGACGAGATAACAGTGAAACTAAACGAAGAAGCTTGCAATTGAAGGACATGTCAGGATTTAGTGTTACTGTAACTTTATGGGGCCAAAGCATTTACATGATCTTGCTCAAGAACTTGAGGAGTTCCTTTCTATTCCACAACTCCCAGTATTGGCTTTGAAGGCGGCACGTCTTTCGAGTTTCAACGGTGCTTCCATAGACACTGTCTCCAGCACAAAATGGTTTGTTGATCCTCAAATTCCTGAAACTAAAACACTGCACGACTGGGTTGCCTCTGAAAATTACACTGTTGAAACTCCTTCTGTAACGAACAAATTTCTAGGTCCTCCTCAAAGCTTAAAACCTGTGGCAACAATTGCAGAAATACTTCAAATGGGCAATACAGAGAGCAATGAATGGGCTACGCTTAAAGCTATAATTGCAGACATCGCAATGGATAACTTCTTCTACATGGCTTGCCCCCTTGCAAACGGTGACAAACAGTGCCGAAAGAAAGTGAAACCAGCAAACAATGGCTCATGGTTTTGTGCAAGTTGTAAGTCTCATGTGCGTCAATGTGATTACAGGTATGCTCTCCGTATAAACTTGCAAGATGACTCTGGAGAGCTACAATCGGTTACTGCATTTGACACAGCTGCTGAAGAAATCATGGGTGTCGCAGCGGTGGACCTCCAACTGTTGTGCATAGACGACGAGGCAACAACGGAAATTGCAAACCAGATAATTGGCCATGAATACAAATTCACTCTATCCGTGAAAAAAGAAACTTTTCGTGGAAATACACAACTGAAATGTGTCATACTTGATTCCCTTAAATTGGACGAATCGAAAGTCATTGATTGACTTGGCCTCTCCTGGGCACCATAACACTTTCCTATATTTTAGTTTCTTCAATTTTTGCTCATATCTCCCCTGTAATATGGTTTTGTCCGCAGATACATTTGTAATATGCTTTTGTCCGCATGTTATAATGGACTATAACTCTCCAAGTTTTCCATTTAATGGTTGTTACTCTTGTTTGCATGCGCATCTATATCGCAAAGAAACCTTTTTTGTAATTGAAAAAATGTATGGTCCAATATATGTATATATATATATATATATATATATATATATATATAGTTTTTGCTAACATTATGGAACGCTTTATTCATTTCTTTAATTTTTGTCTATATTTCGCACTAATTTTTTTATTCTTTCTAGCTTGTTCCTTCTTAGTACCTATGTAAAAAAAATGAAGCCATATCTATATGTTTTTTCCTAATCAAAATCTCCATACACACCCTTCTAATTCTTCCTTTGCTTCCTTAAAAATATATGCAACAACAAATCATTTTGCCTTTGTTTTATGCCTTTAGCTACCAAAATATAAAACATTTACAAGTGAGATAGGCATTTACAAATGGTTTTTGCATTCATTTCCCTTATGCACATACAAAATTTAGCACTCTTTTAATCTTCTCTTATGCCACCTTTATTTTGTGATTTTCGCAGATTGTTTTATGCACAATGCCTACCCGGAGCAACGACAAAGAAGGAGAGATATTTATGCCTTGCACAAAGAAGAAATCAATGCTTCCCGACGTGAGCGCTATCGCCAACTCCAACAGATGCCTTCAAGTTCTACCCCCTTCCAAACTAGTCGCCACCCCCTTTCATGACTTCCCTCGCTACTTTCCTCCACACCGCACAATTCTCCTTTTCCTCTTTGCATCATCAACCTGCACCGCTTGTGTCAAACCTTGTCTTCATCATGCCCGCAACATCGAACTGCAACCCTCTCCGTCGCTACACTGCCCTCCATTTTCGCATTCTTCCGACCTTCCGTCCCCTTCCACCCAAACTCTTCATGGTAATCACACCCAGGATTCCACCTTCCCTGTGCCGCCCACGTAACAAACACTACGGTGCCTTCTTGGGCGGATGCCCAACGCAGATTCCGCCAAAGACTAGATCTTTTGTCGCAAATCCACACCTGCTCCATTTGTCTTGAGAACTACCCAGGCATACATACTACTTTCCATGAAGGCAAACATGCATGCATTAGATGCAAGTCCGAAAGAAATGGACACCGCTTCTCCTCTTGGAACAATATGGATCCTGGCGTTCAACCTGCCGTTCTCAAATCTTTAACCCAGGTCGAAGAAATGTTGATTGCTCGCATTAATCCTGTTTTGCAAGTCACACAAATGCGCGGGGGACAATATAAATATTCAGGTCACACAATAAGTTTCCCACAAAACATTTCTTCCATGCAAATACCTTCCTCGTTAATTTACTAGAGATTTGGATCTCTTGTTGATTCAAAAATGGAAGTCAACAAACAAAATACGACTTCTATGTTAGCAGGTCCCGTGTTTGGAAAGCGCTTCAATATAAAATTATCCATGACCCCTACTATAAGGATGTTCTTATTGACACTGAGGCTCTTTCTTCTCTCCCGTCGGAACCAACAAACATATCCTCCTCCCTTAACTCTATTCCTATAGACCTTCCAGCCTCTCACTTCTCTGAAGCACAGGATAATGACAACCCTCCTTCCAACCCCTACGAGTATCCTGAGGAGACGTCCTCTTTTGTTCCTTCACACCCAAACACTGGCACTGAAGAGGAGTTAATCGAACAGTACCTGCTTTCAAATGGAAATTTTGCCGCACTCGCACTGGCTTGGCCTGAAGTCGAAATTCACCGATAAATGAATACACCACTGAGGGCCTTTTCTCGATGGCTTTTCCAACTTTGTTTCCAACTAGTGCAACATTGTTTAAACAACCTCGCATGAAGGATGTTCAAATGCATGAATATGCCCTCCACCTTATGCGCTACCATGATGATCATTTTGGATCGCACCCCAGGTTCCAGTATTTTTTACTTAACCTTATTATGAGACATAGGAGCCAATCTACAGCTGCAATTTTCATGAGGTTAAACCTCGAACATGGTGTCCCCCCTACTATAGGCCAACTACGGCAACGTCTACATGATTTCCCTGATGATTGCCTTCCACAGAGTTTAATGAGATTCGGAACCAACCTGCGAGGGACACGAACATTTTGGTCAAAGAGCAGAGGGGAGGTCTCGGACATGATTGAGCAATTAGGGGCACCTACACTCTTCTTCACTCTTAGTGCAGCAGACACAAAATGGCCAGACCTGCATAGCACCATGCCAGGTTTTTCTCCTGCTGAGGCCCGTGCCGCACAACAATGGAGGACCAAGAACATTGTTAGCCACCCGCATCGTGTCACTGCTTACTTACATCAAAGATTCACAATATTCCGTGAAGAAGTGTTAGAAAAACATCTTCAAGCCAAGGACTACTGGTACAGGTAAATTTCTTCATTCTCTGCTTTTTCTATTGCTTAAATACATAACGTTTAACATTCCTTTACCATAGGTATGAATGGCAACATAGAGGTTCCGCACATGTTCATGGTTTCTTGTGGCTTGAAGATGCTCCCGACGTTGATCGCATCGACTGGTCAAATAATGAATCTGTGGACAAAGCAAGACAATTCTTTGATACCTATATATCTGCATGGAATATGCGCCCTCCTTCCATCCACTCGGAATTTGTTCACAGGAATATCCAGGATGACCCTTGCCTTTTAGTTTCATCTCAAGTCCTTGCAATTTCCCCGCTACATAGGATTTGCAGGAGTTGATAAATCGAGTGCAGCGCCACACAAAGTGTTCCGAAAATACTTGCCTCCGAAAAAAAAATAACCGCCTCCAATGCCGATACAATGCACCTTGGGAGAATAGACCCGCTTCTCTTTTGTTTGTTGATGAGACTGCTTTAGTTAAATACCTCCCTTCAAGGAATGATGATAGATTGAACACACACAATCCAACAATGTTATCCATATGGAGAGCCAATATCAATTGTCAACCTGTGCTATCTCGCCATGTTGTCCTCAAATACATTGCTAAGTATGCTTCCAAAGCAGAGCAAAGGTCAGAAACATACCACCAAATGCTTTCTAGATTGTCGTCAAATTTAGATCCTGATGCCAGACATTTAGCCATAAAGAAAATGTTAACTGAGAGTGTGGTTGAACATGACATTAGCGCACAAGAAACATGCCACATGCTCCTCAAATTGCCACTTGTAATGTGCAGTCGCACTTTTGTATCGCTCAATGTAGGCAGAAAAATCTTAAGAAAATTGGTTGAAGCAGAATGTGAGGATGCAGAAACATCCCTCCTTTTAGATGCATACAAGGTCCGACCTTCAAACATGGAAAGCCTTCCACTCATTGAAGTTGCGCGCGATTGGAGTTACAACAAATACCGCAAACACAATAGATGGAAGAGTCGTCCCGTACCGGCTGTTGTTCGAGTGTTCCCTAAGTTTCAATGCATTCCATCTAAGGATTCCCCCTCTTTTGAACTTTTCTGTTGGTCAGAACTCCTTCTATACAAACCTTTCCGCAACATTTCTACTGATATTGGTTCGACACCTCAAGAAACCATTTCTAGATGGAGCTTGTTCAAATACAATTATCAGCCCTGGCATATTAGACGGCATGAGTCAAATCCATCACCCACCTCCAACAGTGACATCGACTCAGAGGGCGAGCCCCCCCGCCTGTTCAGCAACTGCATGATTGGCAAGTTTTGGCTCGATGCCGCCCGGGGAACACTTCATTCCTTGACAGCTTGCAATTGTTGGGCCTTCGTGAATTTGACACCCTTCACAATTGGAGTGCACACCGAGTTCCTATTGCTCTACAATCTCTTGGTGCCACTTTTATCGAAGACAAAAAGGTAGAGTATATTTCATCTTCCCTCATGGACAGATTGCACCCTCCAACTTCAGGTTTATCTCCAGAACAACAACAAGCTTTCAACATAGTTACTCAACACTTCGCTCAAAAAACCAACCTACCTCCACTGAGACTTATTATACAAGGGACTGCTGGTATGGGAAAATCATTCCTCATTAACATTTTAAAGTCTTCATTTGCCTCTTCATCCAATGAAGGCCTTTCATCTCTCCTTCGCTTGCCCCAACAACAGGGTTGCTACTTCAACATTTCAGTTCAACAATACACGCAAGCCTCCGAATTCCCATTAAAGAACTCAAACCCTTAGAGGCCAAGCTTTATCGTCTCTTCAAGACTCCCTCAAACACATCAAGTACATTCGATTGATGAGATGAGTTTTGTTGGCCGAAGTTGCTTTCCAAAATCGACTACCGTCTTAGGGAGGCTTTCCCGCACTTCAAGAATTCTACATTTGGAGGGAGATCTATGATCCTTGTTGGAGACCTCGGTCAACTTCCTCCAGTTATGGACATTCCTCTTTATGCCAGCAAGTCTTACTTGAGCTAGCCTTTGGCAAGAATTCAACATATCTGTCTGCCTTCATTCAATCTTTCCGACAACAAGGCTCGGATCCAAGCATGAGACATCATTATGTAACTGGCTACTTAACATTCGTAATGCAATGCCTCAGTGCAGATGGGAAACTCTTATGTCAAATCCGTTTCCTCCTTTCCGAAAAGAAAACATTGATTTTAAAGATGATGCGCCTCATCTTTTCGCTCAAAATAACCTTGTGGACTCGCACAACCTTGTTATGTTGAAATCCCTTAACTCTCCTATCACAGTCAATTGCCGAACATACCGTGACGTCAAAGCATTGGGCGACACCGAAGACGATCAATCAACCCCAAGGTTCTTTCTCGCATCAACCGTAAAGTAATGCTTTCCGTGAACTTATGGGTTCGACAAAGGTCTTGTCAATGGCGCCATCGGGTTCTATCATCGACATAGTCATGGGGCTTCTCTAGGACCTCCCGCTCTACCTCTTTTTGTCGTCATCAAGTTTGATCGTTACACAGTCCTCCCCGGGATTCGAACAACCCCTTCCATGTTCCTATTCCTCCCATTTCTAGAGGGGGTCGCAGACAACTACCGCTCAAAATGGCATGGGCTTTTTCTATCCACAAGTCTCAAGGACTTACATTGACACGTGCTACATTGACATCAAGCGGAGGAACTCGAAAGACAAGGCCTAACATTCACCGCTATGTCAAGAGTTCGTCTCTTTCTTCACTCCGTATTTCTCCAAAGATTCTCTTCTCTCGCTACTCTCGCATGTCCTCCACTCCCCTTCGCAATCCAGCTAATAGAGGAATCTCGCCTTCGCTCCCTTCCATCTTCTCTCGCACCTCCCCCAACACTCACCTTAATTCCTTCACCTCTTCTAGCTTTCGTGCTTTTACTTCCATTGCTGCAAGAAGTTCTTTATAAGCATCAACACATGTACATATCACGCACATTTTGTATCCTTTTCCCTTCTTTTCATGAGTGTTATATATGTGTCCAACTACTTTCAAAGACACTATTAGAAGTTCGTTGCCTATCTTAAGTCTTGAAAAAAAAAAATTGACACTTTGCTACTAATGAATCTATTATAACAAAACCTTTTGAATTAACTCCTGTTATTCTTTTATATTTAACGCTCACAAACATAACACTGATTTTATTCTAATTTTTCTGGTTTTGCCCATTTCCCGATCTATATGGTCTTCTCCTCAAATTTTCTTTGCGTTCAATACCTTCTACATCTTCCCCTTTTCCTCTTTCAAGCGTTTTCATCGCACCCTCGTGTGCGAATACTAAAGTAGTATCCATTTGGATGCAACAATTTCAATTTTTTAATATGTCTTGATAATTTTATATTTAGGCGTTAAAAGAAAATGGAATATTCTTTGAGAGTATTATTATTACACTAAGAGGCATTCTACAATGGCATCCTAAGGATTGTGGTGGGTCAGAATGCCATGGGCGTATTCACTTTTGATTTTGACCTAAATTTTGGCATGTTCATTTAGCATCACTTAGAAGTCTTCCTTTTTAAGAATGTTAATAAAAACATATCTTGTCTAGCGGTGGATTTTGGAGCCCCTTTTTTGCTACAAATATTTTTTTGAGCCTCACACATTAGCGTATGATCTAGATTGATACCATTTGTCATACTCTGGGAAAACATGTCATGAAAGAAATGAAGTTATTAAAAATCATGGTATGTGAAAAATAATGCTTTGAGATTCATATATCTCTCGATGTTTTCCAAATAAATGTATTTAACGGTATTTAAGATATTTGTATTAGTGAAATATTCCATTTATCATATCAAAACATTATAATAAAAACATACAAATAAATTAATACCATAATAATTGACTAGTCTCATAGTAGCACCTTTATATTTATTATTACTATGTGTTGGATCCATCACATCAACCAACATTTTTATCGTTATTAGTCAGTTTATCAAGGCACCTCTCAAAGACACGTATTATAACAACCATTTTGCTTAATGGACTTATATCTTACAAGTTCATACTTTCAACCAATCAAAAATTTGTATCATTTTTGTGCGGTGAATTTCTTATATCTTAAAACTTGATCATGCATATTTTTAATCAAAAATACTTTAAAATGCATTGATCTTCTTCATTATTATTGGTCGGACAAGTAAATATTCATTTAGGCCTTATTACGGAATATTCCTTCAATCAAATATAGCAATCATTCATTATATCAATGTGAGTTTTAAATATTTTGTATTCACTTATCAAGCATATACTAATAATCACGATGTGAGATACAACAATAATTTCCAAACAATTTATTATTCTTCCCAAAGGCGGTATAATTAACATTTGTTAAATACAATAATTTCAATATTTTGAGCAAACATATGGTAGTAATTTTATGTCTTGGTAATTCACAAGCGGGACACTCAAAGAAAATCGACTATTTCTTGAGAGTTGTATTCCTAATATTTTATTTTATCATGTCGATAACGTATTTTAATAAAATCAAAATGCAAAGATATGTTGTGGACTATAAATGTTAAACAATTTATTGAATTTTAACTATGAAAGGAAATGAGAGGGGTAAGGTACTTATCTTAATTTTGCTTATCCGCATGGTGAGTCTAAACTAGACAATATGATGAAAAGTGGAATGCACTGGGCCGCAACGAACCATAGAAAAATACAACAGAATTACTTGTATTAGGATATGAGTAGCCAACTTGTGGCTTACCATATCATTTTATTATATCATTTATACTTTCTCATGCTTAATAGGTTGGCCTTGGTGATGGCCATAACATATGAATAGTATATATAGGGGATTGTAGGTAGTAGTTCATTATCATTTTGAGCATTTGAGTCTTATTATATGGTTTGGAGGTTGCCCCCTCGAAGTGGTGAAGCTATTATAATTGCATATTGAGATCATTATTCTGAAATATTGTGTTATTTGGTGTTCTATTGCTGCTCATAATCTGAATTATACTAGTAATTTCATTACAAGTGGTATCAGAGCTGCGATTTAGGCCAAAATTAGGGCAAAAACCCTAATTTTTTGTTTCCACAATATATTTTGAACCAAAGCGAATTGGTGGGAGATATTTTTACCGAGTTTGAAACATTTCAAGTAAGGTTCCTGAAAATTTCAGACTTTTTAAATTTATTTTGCACAAGTTATTACAAATTTAGGGTTTTTCATAAAATCGCTCCTAGGGTGCAAATTGTGGAATTTTTCAAGTTCTTTACATTTTCGGAAAGCTCTCAAAAAAATAGTATTAGTATCTTCTGTGTTTTTTCTGTTTAGCCGAATTTGTATCAAAACCTAAACCCTAAGGTTTGATATCATGATGGGGCCTTCCACAAGAGCAAAAAGAATCGGTTACTCGGGTAAAACCCCAGATAAAGATGGGATAGTGATTGAAGAGATGGAGTCAGAAGGGGTAAATACAGATTCCTCAGCACTAGGGTTTACCTCAGTTGATCATAAGGTGAGCCAACTTGAGTATGAGCTGCGAAATGTACAATCTGAGATGGCCTCTAAAGGAGACATAGCCCAAATCAATCATCGGTTGGATGATATCATGCAACATGTAAAGGGTAAACAGTATGGCCCAAATCCATCCCATATCAACCAAGGAGGATCTTCAGTTCAAAATCATGGACAAAATAACCATGTTGGATCACTTTTCCAGCCCAATCAGAATCCAACTTATTCGCAACCATGGAACATGATGTCGAAAGTGGATATGCACAAATTTGATGGTAAAGATCCCTGAATTGGATAAATCAAATGGAGAACTTCTTTGAGCTACATCAAACACCATCAGGACAAAAGGTGACATTGGCATCCTATGTATCTTGAACCAGACCAATTTGTTTGGTATCGATGGTTATGTGCTCAGAGGTAGAAGAATGGTCTCGGTGTCACTTGGACAGTTTTTACCGAGGAGTTGCAATTGCACTATAGTTCAGTGTTTCAGAGAACTACTTTAGTCAATTAGAAAAATTTATGACAAACAAGATCAGTCAAAGATTATGTGCATCAATTCCAAAACCTATCCTTAAGGGTGGAGAATATACTAGAAGAGAATCTGAATGACCTATTTCTTGGGGGTCTTAAGGACCACATCGAGCATGAGGTACGTATGTTTAATCCACTCAAGCTTTCTGATTCTATTATCATGACACGTCGAGTAGAGGAAAAATTTATTTGTAGTAGGAGGTCACCTTTCATTAACACCAGAGACCGTAGTATCTCTTCCCCTTCATTTTTAGGCCAATTAGACTGACTCCTCAACAAATGGAAGAAAAGAGAAAAAGGATTATGTTTTAATTGTGATAGCAAATATGGACCGGGACACAAATGTGCTGAGAAGAAGTTGTTCTATATTGACGGAGGTAATGAGGATGATGAGGAAGCTGAAATTATAGGAGAGGTTGAGGAACCGGTAGAAGATGAAGTAGAGGATCACCTGACCCTCTGATTTCTTGCCATGCATTGTCAGGTATTAGTACTCCTCAAACACTCAAGGTTATTGGCTATCTCAAAAAATAGAAGGTGACAGTGTTGATTGACTCGGGGAGTACTCATAACTTCATAAATAGTAAGTTAGCTGCCCGCCTCAATTGTTTTATTTACCCAGCTCTAGAAATGCAAGTTATGATTGTGGATGGTGGGGACAAGTCAAGTGCACAGAAAGTGCCATAGTATCAAGCTTTCCATGGGAGACTACATGTTAGACTCACCTATGTTTGCTATTTCTATGGGAGGAATGAGATATTGTTTTGGGTGTCAATGGCTCACTGACCTTAGTCTTATAGAGATGAATTTCCAAGAATTGTTCATGTGATTTCATTCGGATGGAAGGACAATACAATTGAATGGGATGGTAGCTAAGTCTCCATGATTATTAGCTCTCATCGAGATGCGAAGGTTCTCGAGAAAAGGAGTAGATGGATTTATAGCAAAGTTATTTTCCATAGAAGTACAAAATACGAGTCTTGATGCCACCCGATCTTGAGAAGATTGTTGATGCTCACTCATCTATTTTTGATGCAATTCCAAAGGACTACCACCAGTTAGGGATCATGATCATGCCATTGAGTTGATTCAGGAGCAAACACCTAACATTAGACCATACAGATACCCATATTCCCAGAAAAGTGAGATCGAGAAAATGGTTCAGGAAATGTTGAAGGCAGGTATCATCAAGCCTAGCTAGAGTGCATATTCTTCACTAGTGGTCATGGTACGTAAGAAGGATGAAACATGGAGGATGTGTCTAGATTACGAGAACTCAACAAGTACACCATCAAAGATAAGTTTCCTATTCTAGTAATTGATGATTTACTTGATGAATTGCATGGTGCTATTTATTTCACAAAATTAGATCTTCGTTTGAGGTACCATCAAATTAGAATAAAAGAGGAAGATGTTCATAAAATGGCTTTTAGGACTCATGAGGGCCATTATGAGTTTTTGGTAATGCCTTTTGGTCTTACAAATGTGCCTTCAACCTTTCAAAGCTTGATGAACACTTTATTTTAGGCCATTTTAAAGGAAATTTGTATTAGTTTTCTTTGATGACATATTGATTTATAGTAAGACATGGGAAGAACACTTTGACATGTAAATAAAGTGTTGGAAGTTTTGGAGAAACATACTCTCTATGCAAAGCCATCCAAATGTTCTTTTGGTGTACAAGAGGTAGAGTACTTGGGTCACATTGTATCCCATGAAGGTGTCAAAGTTGATCCTCAGAAGATCAAAGCTATGGTGGAATGGCCAAGGCCCAAAACTCTCAAAAAAATCTTTGTGGGTTCCTAGGACTAACAGGTACTCTACAAAAGATTTGTGTGGGGATATGGTAGAATAAGCAACCCCACTCCTTTGCATTGCTAAAGAAGGATGCCTTCCATTGGACAAGACTTAGCCACTAAATCCTTTGAGCAAATTGAAGGAAGCCATGTGCAAGCACCGATTTTGGCTACTCTCGACTTCTCAAAACCTTCATTGTTGAATGTGACGCTTTAGGATCAGGATTGGGAGTAGTTCTAATGCAAGGAAGGAAGACCAATTGCATTTGAGAGTCGCCAATTCAAAGGAAAAGATCTGCTCAAACTGTCTATGAGAAAGAAATGATGGCTATTCTTCATGCGGTCAAGCAATGGAGGCCCTATCTCATGGGTAGACACTTGAGGTAAAAAGCTGATCATGATAGTCTCAAATACTTTTTGGAGCAAAGGTTATCATCTGAGGAACAACAAAAGTGGGTAACAAAAATGTTGGGTTATGATTTTGAAATCATATACAAAAAGGGTAAAGAAAATGTAGTAGTTGATGCGTTGTCAGAAGGGATACATCCATGCAGATGCCTTACTATGTGGAATGTCCATGTTGATGGCCGATTGGGTGGATGAAGCAAGATTGGAATGGGATCAAGACAAGGATACACAATCTCTAATACAGAATATCAAGCAAGGATCTATGACATCTAACAAATTTGAGTGGAAAGGTAATGCCCTATGGTATAAGGATAGGTTATACTTGAGTAAAGATTCTGAGTTGAAGCATAAGATTCTTGCAGAGCTACATGCCTCACTTGTTGGAGGACACTCTGGGTTTTTGAAGACATATCATAGAATAAAAAGAGAATTCTTTTGGGAAGGACTCAAGGGGATGTACAAAATTTTTGTATCGAGTGTTTAGTGTGCCAACGAAACAAAAGGGAAACAATTAAGACACCAGTCTGTTGTAACCCTTACCAATTCCTAGCCAGAGATGGGAGGAGGTCTCCATGGATTTCATCACCGGATTGCCTTGTTCAGAGGGTAAGAATGTTATTTTTGTGATTGTGGATAGGCTCACAAAATATGCCCATTTTTGTGCCCTATCACATCCATTTGCAGCTAGTATAGATCGACTATATTTTTTTGGAGACAATTCAAAGGCTACATGGAACCCCAAAGATAATTGTAAGTGATCGTGATCCTATTTTCACAAGTAATTTTTGGATGGAATTATTTTCATGTTTGGGTACTCAACTAGCTCATAGTTCATCTTATCATCCTCAAACTGATGGGAAAATGGAAGTGGTCAACAAATGCTTAGAGGGGTATCTACGTTGTTTTGTATCAGATAAGCAGGAAAGGTGGATTAAATGGCTACCACTTGCAGAATGGTGGTATAACACATCTTTTCATACCTCTTCTCAAATGACCCCATTTTTAGCATTATATGGTTACCATCCACCTTCTATCACTTCCTCCTTGAGGGTGCAAACTAAGGTCAGAGATGTTGAGGAACACATTCAACATCAACAATCAGGTTTTGGCTAGTTTGAAGGAGAATTTAGCATTAGCACAAAACAGGATGAAACAATAAGCAGATCAACACCGTAGTGAAAGACATTTTGAAATTGGTGATTTAGGTTTTGTACGTCTCAGCCTTACAAACGTAGATGTCCTAAAGCAACAAAAAAAAGGACAACAAACTTGCTCCTAAATATTATGGCCCTTATCAGGTTCTACAGAAAATTGGCAGTGTTGCTTATAAACTAGAGTTGCCTCCATCTTCACACATACACCTAGTATTCCATGTTTCATGCTGAAGAAGGTTATTGGATAAATTTGAAGCCCAGACAGAGTTACCAGAACTTGATGAGGAAGGAAGAATCATTTTGGAGCCAGAGAAGATTTTGCAAACATGTATTAAGAGGCTGAGAACCAGAGACATTAAGGAATATCTGATCAAGTGGAAGAATATGAGCATAGAAGATGCTGACACTGGGAGGATGAAGGTTTTCTGCAACAACATCCAGGATTATTCAACGTTGAGGACAATGTTGGTTTGAAGGGGAAGGGCATGTTACACCCTTAACCTATTGCTTGTATTAGGATATGAGTAGCCGACTTGTGGCTTACCATATCATTTTATTATATCATTTATACTTTCTCATGCTTAATAGGTCGGCCTTGGTGATGGCCATAACATATGAATAGTATATATAGGGGATTGTAGGTAGTAGTTCATTATCATTTGAGCATTTGAGTCTTATTATATGGTTTGGAGGTTGCCCCTCGAAGTGGCGAAGCTATTATAATTGCATATTGAGATCATTATTCGTGACTGACCAAAACCATGTGTACAAATCGACAATGTGAAAGATAAAAGTAATAAAGACTAACAAGACAATTGATGAACTATGGAATGGGTCATCAGTGAATACTTTTCTTACGTAAGATCCATATATAAAACAACATACTTGTAGTATAGTAAATAGTAGTAAGTGTGTGATTTTGTGTCTACATTTGCCCCCACTTTATGTTGGTGAGCGAAAGCTCAGTAACATAAAGTAGATAGAGATGCATACCTGAGAGAAGTCTGGGAATCCCATGTCACTAAAGCATGTGAAGATTGTATTAGAAGTATGTGCTAGTAAATGAAAACATATAACGCTTCATGAACCATGGATCAACATGTTGATCCATGCTTAGCTTCATAACGAGAGATGTGGGACCGTTATGAGGAGTGCTAAGAGAGATTACTCATTACGGTGTTTGAATGGTTAGAGATTTGATTTTTTTTCATTGATGGAGATGTGATGGGGTAGGGAGTGATAAGTTCCCAACCTACTCCATGTAAATATTCTTCATATCACCATAAATATAATTTCACAATGTAAAATACCATACTCCTCTTAAAACCGCCCAAAACCACTTGGAGACTAAAAATAAATAAATAAAATCAAAAAACCAACTATTTATAACAATCTCATAACCTTCTCAAACCTCTTCACCTCTCCTCCTCAACATCCCCTAGTCATTTACCCACATCATTAAACCAAAAATCCTTGTTAGAAGTGGTTTTAACCACTTTTGTAGTTGTTTCCCCATAAAAAAAATAGATCGTGATTGATTATTTAATCGCCAACGGATTATAAATAACACCTTTGTGCTCTCCTTAAGGATCTTCGATTTATTTTCTTAGACATTTGATTTGAGATTTTTTGAAATAAGCACTTTTTTTAGACATCACAACATCCAAGACATATTGAAAAGCATTATCGGACATCAACATTAATCATTTTGAAGCATTTTGTGGATGTTTTCATCACCAAACTTCCTAAGCATACATTAGGAGACAACTTATCTACTTAGATCCTTCCCATTGAAGATTTGAGGCATATTTTAGCTCTAAATCCATTCAAAGGTATTCCTATATCTCTTTTGTATTTTTCAATCATCAAAAACTTTAAATCAATCAAAAACATCATTTTAGAGCTTTAAACTCTCATTTTTATAAAAATTGTCAAAATCATAGAAATCGCTAGCGATTCACCCTATCACCAATGATTGGCCTAAATTGTGATTCACCTAAATCACTGGAGATTATTGTCAAAATTATATTTTATCAATTTATTATCCTTTTTATCATTTTATCAAATCCTCTACATTTAACATGTTTTTCAAGTATGCTCTCTTTGTTAGATGGAAATTCATAGTTCATTCACATCCAATTATTATCACATTTATGACCTTCCCATAGTCAACACCTTTTTTTGGGAAAAATACAACATCTTACATGAACTTACACTTTGTGCAATCTATTCATTGTTGAAAGAGGACATTGAGGATCAAGTTTGAATTCTTACATGAAATCAACAAGAGACTGAGGATTTCTGGTATGACTACTTGAACTGTGTACAAATTACATCCACCCTCGCTTGGGCCACCTTTGAAGCACACAAGACTTACCTTTCAACTTGGAGTTCTAGAGATTTTCTCATCATTTCTATCCATATATCTATATTGATCATATATCTTTGTCTTTATCTATATCATTTTCAATTCACTTAATTGTTACAAAATGAGATGACATCCTCAAGGAAGTCCCTTTGGATTCTTGGAATCGGCCTTTTCCGAGAAACAACTCATCTATCCATTTATCTAATCCTTTTTGTTTAGTGTCTTTGAGAGCATGAGTTACTTAACAAGAAAGAGGATTTATACATTCATTTGGACTCAACAACTTCAATCAAACATCAACTTCAACATCCATCTCTCGCATGTATCGGTAAACCCTTGCCATCTTGAGTTGGTTTTTTTTTTTTATTGTTTCACTTCATTAATTTAAAGTAGGAAAGTAAAAACATCTCTAACATTTGGCATGCCAGATGGGACCTTTGTCCCTTTTTCATTTTATTTAAAATTAATTTAATTCAATTTTAGGTTTTCTTCTCTATAATTTTTAGTGATATGGTCAAATTCCAATGATTGGGTGAATCACCAATGATCTATCAATCGTCGATGATCTCTAATGACCGATTTCTGATTACTCAATCAGTCAACCTCTAACATCATTTTCTTTTTTTTTTTGTCCTCTCTAACACTCTTTGCATAGTTTTTTCTTTAGAGCTTTTACTTGCTGCTTATTGCATTTCTTAAAAAAAAAATAAAAATTTAAAAAAATTAAAAATGAAGTTTTTTTTATGTGTTTTTCTCCTTTTTTTTTTTTTCAAGCATCACATTTTGTTGTTTTTCCTCATCAAAATCAATCATTCTTTTGGGCTTAAAATGAACCTTGCATCCTTCTTGATCACATAGATTAATTAAAGGATTAATTTATTGCATTCACATAATCTTCCCTCACACACACCAAACCACATTGAATATCAAATTTTCATCAAACACTCCTACCTAGGTGATAACTATTGGGATTTCATCACCCAATAGGAAACCGACTTGGTGTTCTAGCTGAGTATAAACAATTGGTTTTTATATTGGCTAAGAACACCGACTCCCTTATCATTGTGGGACCGTGAAGTGAGGGGGTAGGCCCCAATACCAGCCCCATACCAGCACCAACATATATTTGGGCCTCATGTACCTTTGGGTATATGAGGACTCCAACCTTAAACATTCCTAAAACCATCCATAGATGGCCATTTCCTAGGACCTTATCACCATTTTACACATTTCACTTTTCTTTTAAATTAATCAAGATAATAAAAAAATATTTTTGTGTGATTTTTTTTACTTGTAATCAACCAATCTAGATTTTTTTTCATTTATTAGGTGATTGTTTGTTTGTTATCATGGTTCTTACAAGACAAAAATCAATATCAGGACATATCGAAAACATGTCTATCCCAAAACAATGATCCACACAACACATTCAACAAAGCCTTAAAACATCTCAAACACATCTTTGAAGATGCCTCATGTTTATTTGATCAATGTGAAACTTTCCTTATCACCTTGATCAAAGATCAAGAATAACCACATTCTCCTATCAATCTACTTCATCTGAGATACCTAAGCCTTTTAGTCCCCGTTTCTTTGATAGTGGGGATCTTGTCTTTTAGAAATATTGGATTCAAACCCCATAGCCCTTAATGCTTACCTTGTAGCTAGGGGTGTTCATCTTCAATCATCATTACCTAAACCACAACCATATGTACTTGATCCTTCATGTGGTTTTTCCCATCTCATTGATCCAAATCATGAACCATCATCAAAAATATATTCTTATCCTCCTAAACTAACCAGAAACATCCAATGTTGTGTCTTTAGTTCCTATTTTTGACCTTAATGTGATTTCTTCACAAGACACAACCACTCAACAACCAACATCCTCACCAGATCCCTCCACTAGTTCCACACCCCTTCAAAACAACACAAATACCTCTTCATCCACACAAACCCCTCTAGCTTCCTCTATCATTCAAACACCCCTTGTAAGTTCTTCTTCCATTCCTACTAGCATATCTCAGCCACCATTATCCTCTCAAAAAACCACCACCTCATCCAAAACATTACCATGTTTATCCCTACATCCACACCTTTAATCAACACTAGTGTTATTGCATATACTCATCCCATTTCACTACAATCCTTCAATCCCACTTATTTCACAATACACACCTCACCATCACAACCACTTGCTTCTTCCCAATCCATACCCAAAAATCAATCTTATCCATACCTTATTCCCTTCAAAACATCCCACAACAATCACAACCCTTGATCTTCACTTTTGTTCCTTTCAACAAACCACCTCCATATTCACAACCTCTTATCCACACTTCTATCCAATCCTTTTCAACACATACCCTAACAATCACAACTCTCTTGATTAAACACATCCTTTATCATCTAGTATCAATATATCCAACCATCACAAACCTTATTTTTACATAACCCACTTACAACATCCCCACAAACATTCCTCAACAAAACATTCCTTTCAAAATATCCCTCAACAATATCAACCATACCCA
Source organism: Taxus wallichiana var. yunnanensis (assembly GCA_018340775.1). Classification (NCBI taxonomy): domain Eukaryota; kingdom Viridiplantae; phylum Streptophyta; class Pinopsida; order Cupressales; family Taxaceae; genus Taxus; species Taxus wallichiana. The sequence continues at coordinate 189,494,482 of CM031235.1, forward strand.
CAACCTAATCAATTTTCATTCAACCAATTTATCTCATCCTCATCTCTAGCACAACAACAACCACCACAAAATGGACCCTCTTCAAGATTTAATGAACAAGATATCTAGCCTTGAATCCACTTCCATGGGCCCTAAAAACACACTATCATATGAAAAATATGTAATGAGCCTATTCACCCATCATGCCTTACAAATCTTATCCACCTCATTGGGAGCTTCAAAATTTCTCAAATTTTATAGAAAAGAAGACCCCCAAAACATATTGATATTTTCATCATGCTATTATCTTATAGCTCATGATCAAGATTTGATGCTTAGGACATTTCCTATGTCTCTAGTTGGCCCCCCTATGGACTCTGGTATAATAACATCCCACAATACTCTCTCTTCTCATTTTCAACTCACCCAACTCTTTCTTGAACACTTTTCAATCAACATCACCCACAAAATCACCATTACAGACCTTTATGCAATTAAATAATTTGAAGATGAATCCATTACATTTTTTCACCCATTGGAGGGGTATAATTAATCAACTATCATTCTCACTCCCACAAATAATTAATCAAATTATTTTCCCATTCATGTGCCAAACACATTTCATCCACACTCCAAATTCAATTTTCAAATGTTTGATGAAGATTTTACCATGGCCCGTAAACTTGAACTTTGAGCCTCTTGAAGAAGGTAGAGTCAAACTTATACCAAAGAAACCAAAATCAGAATTCTCATCAAAACCATCTTCTAATCTAGATAAATCTAAATCATCAACTAATGTCGTATTCATAAAAACTGCCTCTAAAGAATGTTTGACCACGAAAACTCTCTGACCTCAAACAAGTTATACCCCATAGGAGAATCATATAGTGTTTTTTGAAAAATTCTCCACCTACTAACATGATCTCTCTTCCACCCATTCATCCTATCGACACTTCTGTTTCAAAACCCTCTTGGTATAGGGATAATGATTATTTGAAAATACCACAAAGTTAAAGGTCACAAACATGAAAGGTTTTATTCATTCTATAATGCCCTTTAGGATCTGATTGATAAGTGGTGAACTACATTTAGACAATCCTAATGCACCCCAAAATCAGAACCTTGATGTCTTCAAACAACCATTTCGAATCATTCCCATCGAGTAGTCAACCACAAACAACAACATACAATCCCACCATACCATAAAACACCATTAATAATACATTTCCTATCACCGAATCCATTCCGCATCTTCTCTAATAACCCCCTAAATTAACATCTAACAAACAATCAGAAACATCCCCAGAACATGTCATCAAAAATGAATCTTCTTCATCCATAAACTACTACCTCTTCATCTAGACTCATCTAAGGACTCTTCGTACATCACCCCAAAACAACCCATTATCCAAATCATGAAAATTCATATGATGATTTGTGCATTAATATCATCCACGTAACCTTCAAGGTTTATTCCACCTCCATCAAAAAAATTCTTGTCATATCTAAAATCATCCAACTACTCCAACACAAAAATCAAAGTATCAACCATCTATCTTGGGTCCACACCCTTCATCTAAATCACCTATTACCATCACACCTTCAAAAATATTCATCCAAAAATACTAAACAATCCAATTCCAAAGTAATGTCTCTATAAATATCAAACCAAGTGAGACTCCATACCTTCGACATCGTGCATCTAAAGGACACTATGCAAAAATTTTAGAAAAATTCTCCAACAATCACTCATAGTGTTACCTCCTCTTAACCATCCAACTCTCAAGGCTAGAAGCCATCTTGGTATAATTTTAAGCATTTTATGTGATTACCATCAAAAATGCGGGACACTTTGTAGAAGATTATAAATCCTTTTCACAATTGTTAAAAATCTTGAAAGTAAAGGTCTTCTTCCTTCAGAGTTACACAAATCAAAGAAAATCCACACATAACATCTACAACACACCCTCATCCACACCTAAGAACCCTGAATAAGGTTCTTCCTCATCAATTGATGTCATCCACATCACTACTAGCACACATATCCACATCCCACAAGTCCAATCCATCCATGAAAAAAAAAAAATCTAAGACCTTTGTCGCCATTCCCCCACCTCTAGAACTCTTCTTCATCCAATGATAAATCTAAGGTTTCCATTTCTCTCCCAGAGACATCAATTAGACATCACACTTAAAAACTAAATTCTCCATCTCTCACCTCCACCCTCTTCTACCACAATACAAAAGGTTGTTATTAAACAATTACACCAAGCTCTAGTTAAAATGTCACTTTATGAGCTTGTTCAAACATCACCTTCACATAAACAAGCCATGATTAAAGCCCTTCAATATATATCATCAATACCCATAGATGACCCATCTTCTTTTACAAAACTTTGTAGGATCTCTCAAAGCATCTTCTATGCCATCTCCTTTGAATCCTCTTTTGAAATACCATCACTTGCCAGAGGATCATGACTTGCCTCTCTTCATCACCACCCAAATCAATGATGTCCTTGTCAAAAGGGTCATGATTGATGGGGTGCCACTATCAATATCATATCATCTATCACCTTCAATCAACTTAGACTACCAAACACCATTATCACCAAAAACTAGTCTTACTTCCAATTTTAATGACACAATCACACCCACATTAGGTACCATCATTTTACCTCTTAAATTTGGTGTCAAAACTCTTCCATAACTCTTCTATATCATAGAGGGGAGTTCTAATACAATATGTTGTTAGGATGACCTTGGATATGCACCATGTATTGTTTTCCCTCAACACTTCACCGATGTCTTAAATATGAACACAAGGGTAAAAATTCATAGTCCCTGCAGATCCTAATCCCTTCACCAACTGCAATATGACATACCATCCAAATGATGTCCTTAGTACCTAAATCAAAATCAAAATCCTCGATGAAGCATCCACTAGCACATCCATCCCATCATCCAAATTACTAGATGATTCCTCCTTGGTGATGTTATGGAGCATCTTTCACTGGGGAGTACCATCTCCTCATGCTTTAACTCACTACCTACACCTAAAATGTATGGTAGACCAAACAAAAAACCTATGTATGAGCCTAACATAATATTGAGATATCATCTTATGGCCCCACATATATTGAAAACCAACCTCTCATTTAAGGAGGATTCGACCACCTTCATCACAATCCATTCATCAACATCATGCCATGCCCTTCTTATCGATTTCAAATCTTTATATAATCAAATATTTGCACAAATGTACCTCCATCATTGTGCATGGAAAGGATTTGGTTTTGGACATTATGAACAAGGAATACATGATTTAATCATCCAAAACTCCCTTAAACCACATGAGAAATATGGCCTAGGATATGAAAGGCCCACTACTGAATCATCTACACATACTACCACATCTCTACATATCATAGAGCTAGAACCATCACCATCTATAGAATATGATGACCCCATGGACACTGATGACACAATCTCCATCCCACCTAACTTTTTTTTAGTCAATACTATTTCCTTAGGTCCATTGACTTATCAATCTAACCATGTCACCAAAACACTTCCTCTCATTTGCCAAAATGATTGAAGAAGATTCACCCACCATCGATATCCTTCAATGTCATGACGATCAAGATATCCTCTCCCATATGGGAGATGACCATTTCCTTCAAAAATCCTTACCACCTAACACATCAACCCTTCTTAATGAATCCACCATCAACATTAACTTAGGAACCCCACATAGTTAAAGTCATCCAATCACTAAATCCACAAGAATTAAATGATTTCACTACCTTCTTATTTAAAATAGTCAATTTCATCCTGGTCTTATAGTGATATGTCACCAATCATCCTAATATCATCACCTATTTAAGCAAAACCCATCAATCATAATCTCAAAGAATCCCCATATGGATCTTCTTATCAAAAAATAGTTATAACACATCTTTTCTACCTATTCATTATATTTTTATCATGGGTTTCAATATCATCAAAAAGAGATGTATAATTAATAATATTGTCTTTCATCCATAAATATGACACCCATATGGTTTCATTGTCCTCTCACAAGTCACAAAAAGGATAATGGATTTTTAATAATCAAAATACTAACTTTTGAGGATTCTAACTTACTAACTTTCATTACCACTGGGGAACATTTTACTATTTATCATTTTCATTTTAAGAAATTTACTACTTATAAAATTTAACATAATAATAATTACACCATTATTCATCCATGACTAGGAAAAAGCAATACTAAGATCATATTTCCTGATTCAATATCACTGTGTTATCCATCTTATCATCACTTATCCCAACACCAAACTAGTCAAAAATAGGAATCTCGTAGGATTGAAGCATACCCCCTCAAATATCTCTTCTCTCAAAGAAAAAGTTACAACTCTTTTTCTTTCATCGTAAAATTTCATCATACCCATCGACTATCCACAATGGGTTTTTAATCATCCCTTAATCAAAGCCTGTAAGTTACACATTTGCACTAATTTTAAGATCTCAATCTCTCCTTCCCTAAAGATGATTTCCCTCTTCCAAACATCAATCAACTTATTGATCTAACAACCGCCATGAAAATCTCTCCTTATGGATGGTTTTTATGGTTATAATCAAATCCTTATCGCCACTAACGATCAACATAAAACATCTTTCATTACCCCTTGGGAACCTTTATTACCATGTCATGCCATTTGGACTTAAAAACATAGGAGCCACTTATCAAATGTGCCATGACATACATCTTCCATGATCTTATCCATAAAACCATAGAAGACTACGTTGATGATCTCTTAGGGAAATCTAAAAAATGCAACGAAAAGATCATCTTTCTATCCTTGATTAATCTTCATTCATCTTATCCAATATTTCCTTCATCTCAACCCCGCTAAGTGTGTTTTTAGTGTTCTCACGAGTAAAATTTTAGGGTTCATCGTATCCATCGAGGTATTGAAGTAGATCCAACCAAAATTAAAGAAATCATTGAAATTCCTCCTCCATCAAACCTCAAACAACTATAGCCTTCAAGGTAAATTTACATTCTATCATCATTTCATATCTCAATTATCTAATTGTTTTCAACCATTTCATCACCTTCTCCACAAAGATGTTGATTTCAAATGGGATCTTAATTGTCAAAAATTTTGATGAGCTAAAACATTATCTCTTATCACCACTATCTGCTTATACCTCCTCGTGAGGGGGAGTCCATTCTATCTTTACATATCTACCACAGATCATGCCTTAGGGGCCATGCTTTCTCATCATGATGACTAAGGTCATGAATAATTCATTTATTACATAAGTCACACACTCCATGAATATGAAACCCATTATACCAAAAGCTAAAAAATTATGTTGTGCTCTATATTTACAACCTCTAAACTATGCCATTATCTCCTCAATCACAAAACTTATGTTTTCACCAATTTAACCCACTCAAAACCATGCATTCTAAGTCATATCATAATGATCACATCACTCGGTGGCTTATGCTTATGACCAAGTTTGACCTTGAATTCATATCACAAAAGTCCATTAAGGGCCAAGCCATCATGAGACCAACTTGTTGAAGCACCCTTTCCTGACACTCATCTTCCTCATGAACAATTTCCTAATGAATCTATCAACACTATCGATGAACATGAATTCAATCCTATAAAAATGACCCTCTTCTTCGATGGATCTAAATTCCAGCAAGGGGGAGGGGCTGGTATTGTCATCATACCTCCCTGGGGGGACTCTATTCCACTATCATTTCAAACTTAACTTTAAGTGTACTAATAACATGGTAGAATACGAAGCTTTAATAATGGGTCTTCAAACCACTATCATGTTAGGTGTTCAAATCTTAGAAATCTATGGAGACTCACAACTCATCATTAATCAAATCAAAGGAGATTATCAATGTAAAAATGAAATCTTGCAAAAATATAAATCCAATGTTGAATTTCTCCTCAAAGCCTTTGATCATTATACCATTAAATAGTTCCATGATCCTCTAATAAGTTTGTAGACACCATGGATTCTTTAGGATCTCTCATCCCCTTATCAACCAAAGAATCAACTGATAACTCTAAACTATTCATAGTCATTCATAGATTAGATCAACCCTCACACAAAATCAACTCCCTTCTATCAACACCATCAAAAATCATCCAACTGATCTATGGTATTCTCAAATATTTGACTATCTTTGGAATCTAAAATTCCCCTAACCTATCATGAAATGCTAAATGATCATTTCTTCAATATGCCATTCGCTATGTTATTATAGGTGGTATCCTATATAAATGTGGTTTTGATGGCCTTCTATTAAGATGTCTTAAGTCTCATGAATCTATCAAAGCAATCCAAGAAGTCCATGATGTATATGTGGTGGACATTTCAATGGTAACATTTCACTAAACATGTCTTATGACTGGCTATTACTGGCCTACCATCAATCAAGATTGTTGTGCATACATCAAGAAGTGTGTCAAATGTCAACAACATTTAGACCTCATCCATGTTCCCAAGTCAAGCTTTACATCCCTCTCACGATCTATGGCCTTTCTCACAATGGGGTTAGACCTCATTGGCACTATCAATCCTAAATCATCCCAACAACATCATTCAATCATCACAACCACTGAATACTTTACAAAATGGGTGAAGCCATCCCCTTAACTTCAACTAAAGAAAATCAAATCATCAATTTCATTTATCAATACATCATATGTCACTTTGGTGTTCCTCACAAACTTGTCACAGATAATGGAAAATCCTTCAAAAACAAGGATGTTAAGAAACTTTGTGACACCTTCAACATCAAACTTATTTTTTCATCACCATACTATCCCCAAGAAAATGGAAAAGCCAAAGCCTCTAATAAAACACTTAATAAAATCTCTCATGAAAATATAGATGAAATAGGAAGGAATTGAGCATCTCCAAATCCCATTTTCTCTCTGGGATTATCAAACTAGCATCGTACTACCCCTATAGGTGCTACACCCTTTTCACTAGTCTATGGCTCCGAGGTGGTTCTACCCCTTGAAGTTAAAATTCCATCACTCCATGTATCACTCAAAGATTTTATCCCCGATGAAGAATATCGACAAGACCACCTAGCACAATTAGAATTATTAGATGAAAAATGCCTAATGGCCCTTGAACATCATCAAGTTTATCAAGAATGCATCAAAACATGCATATAATAAACATGTAAAATAATGTGACTTCAAAATTGGTGATCTCATTCTCAAAGAAAATCAAAATGTCACTACTTTAGAATGGAGTAAATGTGGAAAGTTTTCCCCTAATTGGATCGGTCCATACATCATTACTCACAAGTATGGGTCGGAGTGTATCACCTTGCCTCCCTTGATGGTAAACCTGAAAAGGAACCTTTGAATGCCTTGCACTTGTGGCCTTTCTACTGTTAATTTTTGATCATCATGATAGTAGTTTCATCTAAAGATCTTAATCCTCCACCATCAACCAATCATTTTCTCATCATAATGATTTGAAAGTATGTGGTTTTCCATCATTATCCAAAACCTTAAAGATGAGCACCATGGCTCTATTCATCACATATTTCACATGGAAAGTTCCTCCTTAGTAGGAACCCCACAATCATTACATCCATCTACCTTATGTACCAACCTAAAAACATGTCATGGGGCACGTATGTGTAGGTCATGTACACATCTCTTTTCCTCCTCTTTAAAATAGTCTATTAGGGTTTTCCCTCAACTCAAAATAAAATTCAAAAATATCTATGGATGCTTCTATCAAAAATTCAAAATAATAGATAGATGATCCTCAAAGGAAAACTATTTCAAAAATATAAAAATATTATCAAAAAGAAAAGTAGATTGATCCTCAAAGGAAAACTACTGTCAAAATATAGACCGATCCTCGAAGGATGACTATTTTGTAAAAATCAAAAATCAAAAGTCAAAATTGTAGACCACTCCCTCGAAGGATGGCTACCCATGTAAAAAGGCTTCCCGTACATCGATCAACCTTCAAAAATCAAATATCAAAGCATCCTAGGAAAAGCTTCCTGCATCGATCAACTTTCCCATCAAAGTAAAACTTCCCGCATCGATCATTTTGCAAAAAAAAAAAAAAAATATATAGTTGGGCATTTTGTTTATGAAACTGTTGAAAAGGAGAACCCTCTCCCACATTAACCTACACATATAAACCCCTTTCATGTCCTAAGAAGGTACATCTCATCACTTCATCTCTATAGCTAAGATCCCATGTGTAACTACCACTGATAGTCTCATTTTAACATTATTAAAGGATAAAAGTGCAAGTTCTTTCACATTTTTATACCCATCACGTATGTATCAAATCCATATTAAAGTAATCATTCCATTTTTACTCCTATTTTTTTTTAGAATATATTTTTGATAAATTTGGATCACATCTAAAGTCACAACCATCTTAATACATCACCATCCAAATCATATAAAATGTCCAAATTATATAAAATTCATATTCAAATCCCATAAACATCAATTAAATATTCAAACATACATCATCCAATCAATAAAAACATTAAAACAATTAAAACATAATAAAACATACACACTATATCAATCATAGGCCAAACTAATCACCATACATATATATAATATAATCAAAGTCTCAAAATACATCATCAAAAGAGTCCCTCACTTCGTATATCAAAACTATACATCAAAGGCTTCATAAAAAGAGTTATACATATCAAAATACAACACATAACTATCTAGTAAAATGGATATCACTAAGAAATCCACTAGCATGAATAACACTCCCATCACCTCCCTATGCACCATCACCACCAGCCTCCTCCATTTAGTCCTCAAGGTGGCTGGCCCACACTCGCCACACTAGCACTAGGACTACTCCTCATTGTGCACTAAATGATCAACATATAGAATCACATTGGAAAAGCCATATCACCATATCCTCATAATAAGATAACTCTACCTACAAAGACGATAATGGGCATAGATAATCATCCATGGGGCACCCATCTGACCACTAGCCTAGGCACGAGCCACCAACTCGCACCTGATATCAAAGATCCTGTAATATCGAGAGCCCTTTTCAGGGTCTCTCATTGTTGTTTATATCAAATCCCGATCTAGTAGTGGCTCATGCGCTAGTTGTGCTCTAAGTCCATCTCCCATCAACTATAACACCATCTCTCTCACCAATCAAAGTAGCCTCACTCCAATCAAATCATCTCTCTCCCTCCACTATCCCTCTCGACCTCCATTGTGGCCTTCTTAGCCATTCAACTATGTAACTACAACCTTTAAGTCCTCCTCATCTCCATCACCCTCCTCATCATCACTAACATCAATAGAATCTCTATGTGCCCCTCTACTCAAGCACGCACCTCCTCCCTCTGAATCAATCGAACCTCTCAAACTCTACATATGCACTAGTCCACCCACTCGACCTATAACCAAATTCACTCCAACATCATCTATGGCACTAAGTCCCCATGCTCATCTAGACCCATGGCTCCTGCTCATCAACTATAATAGGAGTTCATCCCACAACTGCCTTGGGAGTATCCAACATCTCCTCATCCCATCTATACAATATTGGAGCCTCAAGAACATCTGTATCAAACCAAATTACCATCTAACATGGCTAAATATGATGAGCTCCCACTCTCCCCTCATCTCCCTTCGCACCTAGTACTCATGTTATAAACCATCAAGCTCACGCTCTAAACTGGCCACACCAGAAAATCAACATATGGTCTCCATACAAACATCTCCCACCTCGTAACCCATGTAAGGATATCTCTTTTAATGGGAATCCTTCCTCTCCCTCTCGACCATCCACATCCCTCGCCATCTCATGAATCCAACTGATCTATCATTCATATCTACACCTCCCCATGACAAATCATGTATGAGCTATAACAATATGCTCGAATGCCCAACACTATAATAGAAATGCAACATCTATCCCAAACCTCTTGTGGACTCTCCAAGCCCACAACTCCATGTATGTCTATGTTAGTAATGCAGGGGCCAAGAAAACACATTACGATGCTCCATCATCTCTAAGCAACCACTCTTGTCATCATCCATGGAAATCTCCCTCCTCAGAATTAGGAAAACAAAACATGAAATACCCATCATCAACATAGTCATTTGTGTACAACCCTCTCTCTCCACAGAATATAGAGACTGATAATAAAACCCCCTAAAGTATATTCGATCATCATCACGCATCATCCCCATATAATCTCCTCATCACATCCTCTCTCTTGTCTCATCAATACAATAGATACCAATCCTATGGGTATCCTCCAAAGTAGTAATCTAATGAGTATCCTCCCAAAGTGATCGTGATCTCACTTATAGGTAACCAAAATGTACAGTGGGTTGGATCCCATCTCTCCATCAAATGCCAACAATAACCCTCTACATTTGTGAATGCATCTATAATCTCGCATCCCTATAAACCCCACCTCCTCCACATGACTCTAATCATCATCTGACATATCCTCTCGTACCTCTACTAGGATCAATGGAATCCTATCTCGAATAGTCAACTTCGCATTCACCTGCAACCATAAACACACAAAACACACATTAGAATCCATTTTTACTACAAAAAAATTCATCAAAACACGGGTCACCAACAATAAACCATTCACAAAAAAACATAGACAAATCACCTTTGGCGATTCACTTGAATCGTTAGCAATCGACTTTCTAAATCACTAGCGATTGAAGATTTTAAAACAAACCCTCTGTACCTCAAAAACAACAAAAAAATCAAAACAAGCTAAAATCAACACAAAAACAACAAAATTAGACTCTTACCTCTACTGTGTGGGTTTCTTTGCTTTTTCCTTGATGCCATTACTCTAAACCACCTTTTCACTCACTCAGCTCTTCAAAATCACAAATACAAGTCACAAAAATGAACTATTTACCATCGACCTAGGGCTTTATAAAGCCTCCCCAAATTTTTGCAACAATCGCTTAATGACAAACGATTCTTTAATCACCAATGATTGCTTTGAATCGCTGAATCAGCTAGATTCATCCTATTTTTACCATCAATCACTATTTTCCACATCAACACCACTTTATCACATTTTTCAACAAATTTCCTCATTCAAAGTACCTCAATCCTCGATAATTAAAAATCAAATATCAAAAATCAATTTACTCGGGATATGTCATACGTCTATGGGACGTGAGCCCTTTGGCCCCCCATCACTTGACTTTCCTATCCTTACAACCTACCCTTATGAATCATATTTCTATAGGTAGCGAACCCCTTGGTTCCTCTAACACCTAATTCCACAGTAGCACCTATCATTTTGATACCCGTATTGGGGCAATTTTTAAGAAACACCTATCAAACTTATCCAAATCAGCCACAAACTAGTTTTCCTTACAAAGGCGCTATAATCACCCCGTTTTGAGGGGGATCATTCAGACGTACTCCAAAAATGTAGGTAACTTGTCTGCTACCAGAGAGAGATTACGAAAACCCCAATGATGATTCAGATCTCTTCACAAGGTGTTCAAAATCTAGAAAAGCTTGCCAAGTATACATTTGCATCCTAGAAAGCCTTGTCTAGCTTTTGCATGTTTTATTCTAACCTCTCGCCCCTTTTCCTTGCATTTTTGTCTTTAAGTTGCAGTAACCGCCACCCCGCCCGGCGGTAGTCCCATGACCGCCACCGGTGACAGGTGGCGGTCTTGTAACCGCCTGTGCAGGTGGCGGTCCCGTGCACGTTTTCCGTAATGTTAGATGATTTCGTCAAACATAAAAATTCAAATTTCACCCGCATTTCTCAACCACTAAAGCTTGCATTTATGTTTTGTGCACGGTAAATAGTGATTTCTCTTTGTTTAATAATAGAAGAGTTCAATTTAGACTTACCCTCTGGTAAATCCAAATGCTATAAATACCCAACTTGTCCACAAGCAAATGGCCCCTCTCCTTCCATGTTTGATTATTCTGTGTGTTCTAAAGTTCTTCCATGAGTTTCAATAGATTTAGAATTTACATGAATTCTCAGCTTCTCCCTTCTACTTTAGAGATCATTTGATCTTCTTGCTTTCATCTTACTTCATTGTTGTCCCATATAGTCAGCTTAGCATAAGGTAGTTTCACTTTTAGATTAGAATCCATTTGATAATCTTAGAGTTGCAGGTTTTGTTTTGTCACAAGAAATAGATCCCAAAATTCTTGGTATTTTGTGTTGTATTCCCACAATAAATCCTGCTAGGAATTACATAGTCAAGCTCTGTTCACTTGCACTATCCCTCTCTTACTTGCATTGTATTCGGTTTATATCCAAAGCTGCCATTGTTCGAGTATCTTCTTCTGCTGACGCTATCACATTCACACTTTTCTGGATTCATGAGAACATGAAGGAATGAGGAGATCACACTGAGGGGACAAGTCATGACACAACTGGATTTACCATTGTTATGTAAACTCTAGGTTTGAGCTATCAAAGTTGTAGTTACAATATATCAAATAGAGTAGCAAATCATTTTATTCCAAGTTAAAGCTCGCTTTCAATATTGTCGGGAAGTTATGGGGAATGATAGTTTCTAAGAAACTATGATTCATTCCTCACTTCTGAGGTAAGATTGGAAGTCTTTCGATTAAACTAGTTAGTTATTTAAATATTTAGGATAAATTCACAACTGCATAGGCAAATAGCTATACCAGGCTAACTTGCTTGTTTTAATTCTGTCATTAGACTAATTGTCCATTATCTAAATATATTAGAATAGCTACTCTTTTAATTTCATTCAAATACACATCATTGAAAATACAAAAATAAGAGAAATATAAGCATAGTGTAGATATATCTTTCATAGTTAGTTTACTTGTTTCAGTTAAAGTTTGATTATCTTTTGCATGACAATTACGGGACCCAGAGAGCCCAGGGATTATGTATTTGAACCGGTAGTACCTTAGCCAAATCTCTTCACAATATTAACGGATATAGATCAAGGGCTTAGGATTCAGGTTTTTCAAATGAAAACAAACCAACAAGCAATTAGTGAACAATTGAGACAATTGAATATTGAAGACGACAAAGCATACACATTCGGTCAAGTCAACCCAACTATAGATTGCCTTGATAGGATATCCGCATGACCATACAAGAACCCGAAAGAGAACAAATATTTGGCTATGATCCGTTAGTTCCACAGCCAGATGCAGGAGACCTTCTCATTCGACATAGACACAGGGTTACGTATACAAGTTGCCAGAACACCCGTAAGGTATTATGAGAAAATCACACAACTCCTGGTACTAAACATAGAAGCTGAAAAGGCTTATGACCATTGGATAGTCGGAAGAAGAGATTGATTCTTCACATGACCATAACAGTCCACAACAACCACAAACTCATGGTTATGATCCCTGTGTCCCATAACCCAACGGCTCTGCATTGATTAAGTATTGACATCGGTTTACGAACGCGTTGGTATTTAGATCCTCACCACTCCCGCCAGATATCATAACGTAATTTTCCATATTAAACATAGAAGCCAATCAATCCAACATTTTTGGGCTAGACTAGAAAACCACCCATAGTTTCTACAAATCCACTGCACCTCTCGTTACCATTTTTCCATGACCTTGTCTGGAAATATAAACGAAACACCTACAAGTCATTTTCCATGTATCCAATGCCAATAGATAGGATCTCGCAGAGCTCGACATTGATTGGAGCCTCGAGCAACTATTATATCTGAACGATCCATTACACCAATTCAAGTTAGGAGAGCTTTCTTTGCCTTAGATTCGCAGATCCCATTATTATGTGTGAAGATATAAGATTGCCCACTAGTTTGTCTGTATCCACATATATTCCATTTCCACTGGCTATCTTGGCATGACCTCGGGAGGTCGGGTACGAAGAAGAGCTACTTGTAGATTCTCATGCTCGCATGTCACTTTTCTATCATATAATAACCCATACAAATCAATCTATTGAAAATTGTTTTTGTCTAGCACTTTTCCTACACTAAACTACTCAACAAAAAAGGGGAAAATGTAGATACTCAAAATTTGCACCGCTAATTTCCTTCATCACATATCGTCTTCGCAAATCATATCATCCAAGCACATTATTTAATCCTTACATATCATATCTAGAGTCTAAAAATCTCCACAATATTTACTCCATGTAAATATTCTTCCATATCTCGTAAATATCATTTCACAACCTGTAAAATCCCATCTTACTCCTCTTAAAACTACCCAAAACCACTTGGAGACTAAAATTAAATAGGAAAAAAACCAAATCAACAATATCACAACCTTCTTAAGCTCTTCATCTCATCTGTGAACATCCCCTTAGTTGTTTACCCGCATCCCAAACCAAAATCCTTGATTAGAAGGAGTTTTAACCACTTTTATAGTTGTTTCCGTAAAAAATGGATCATCGATGATTCAACCGAACCGTCCGATTATAAATAACACCTTTGTGCTCTCTCTCAGGGATCTTTGATTTATGAGCTTTAATATTTGATTTGAGACTTCCTTTTGAACCAACACTTTGTCCCTCGACATCACAAAGTCCAAGACATCTTCAAGAACTCTCAGGCATCAACATCAATCACTTTCAAGCATTTTTGTGGATGTTTCCATCACCCAACATTCCAGAACGTGATCGGATAACTTATCAACTCAAATCCTTCCCACTGAAGATTTGAGGCATTTTTAGCTCTTCATCCGTTCAAAGGTATTCTTATATCTCTCTTTGTCATTTTCAAGTCATCATAAGCTTTGAAATCATTCAAAACATTATTTTAGAGCTTCAAACTCTCATTTTTATCAAAACTGTCAAAATCATAAAAATCGCTAGCGATTCACCCTAATCACCAGCGATTGGCCTAAATTGTTGAGGATTCATGTCAAAATTATATTTGTATCTATTTATCATCTTTATCAAACTCCTTGAATTTAACATGTTGTTTCCAAGTATGGCTCTTTGTTAGATGGCAATCCCATGACATTCACATCTAATTACCAAAGCATTTACGATATTCCTATAGTAAAACACCCTTTCTTTCGGGGAACAATACAACATCATACACAAACTTAAGCTCTATGTAATCGATTCATTATTGATTTGAAGAGGACATTGAGGACGATTTGAATTCCTTCACGGAATCCAACAATAGATCGAAGATTTATGGTACGATTACTTTGAACGCGTGCATAAATTGCATCTACCCTTGCTTGGGCCACCTTCAAGTTGCACATGACTTTCCATTTAACTTTTACTTCTAGAGCTTCTTATCTACTATCCACATATCTATGTTAATCATATATCTTTGTCTTTGTCTATATCATTGTCAATTCACTTAATTGTTACAAAGTGAGCTAACATCCTCAAGGAAGTCCCTTTGGATTCTTGGAATCGACCTTTGTCAAACAACTCATCTATCCATTTATCTAATCCTTTATGTTTAGTGTCTTTGAGCTCAAGGTTGTTTGATAGGACGGGAGGATACGTATATTCACTTGGATGCAAAAATCTTGATAAAACATCAACGTCGACATCCATCTTCACGGGTATCTTCCAGTAAACCCCGTCGTCTTCCAAGGTCGGTTTTGTTTTTATTGTTTCACTTCATTAATTTAAAGTAGAAAAGTAAAAACATCTCTCGAAAGGACATCTCATTGCCCCACTCACGGGTGTCACCACAATGTGTATGTGTTGGCTTCCAAGTTAGGTCATCTAGAAGCATTGCAAAATGTAGAATAAATTCCCATGTTAGGTCATCTAGGAAAGTGGTGATATAACTCCCAAGTTAGGTCATCTAGGAGGATAAATACATTGTGTTCATGTTGATTGATTGATGTGATTTGTGTTGTTGAGATTTGAATATATATGATTGATTGATTGGTTACTCATGGAGATATTTTATGCTTGTTTCCCCAAGTTAGGTCATTAGGGGGAATCAATGGAAAGTTATGTAAAATGTTGTATGGTTTACAATCAAATTTTTGATAATGATGAATTAGAAATGTAGATTGATCGCATAATGGTGTAAGGGGAATTATGGGATGACCCTAATTGTATGCCCCCTTTTGGCGAAAGGGGAGTGGTGATGAGAACAAACGCTAAGTGAAATTCGGTGCATAATGATATAATGGAGAATGTATGATAGATATCACAAAAGTGTGTGTATATCGAATGAAAACGATGTTAAGGAGAAATATTATGTGTGAAATGTGTACGATACAATAATAGGTAGAATTATGAAAATAATGACATGAGCGGGATATAAATTGGAGTACGAATGCATGAGATATGATTGAAATCATGTAATGTGTATTAGTTAAGAAAATGAGCGCAAATAATGACTATAGTAAGGTAGGTAATGGAGAATTACTATAAATAGTAATGTGAAAAAGTGAATAGGTAATTCATTTGATTATTGCGCTAGTGTGATTGTGAGCTCTGGGTGTGTAAAGATGCCTCAAGTGAGAGCACCACGATTGAGTCGGTTCGAGATGGTGGCAGCAGTTGTGGCGTCACGTACGACAACGGAGCTAGTAAGTGTGATTTTTTTCAAAAAATGTGTTGATATTAGTCATTTTTGATGAATTTTTGTAAAATTTTGATTTTTAATTTCTCAACATTTTGGACTTGGACAAGAGTGATGAAGGCGCTAATGACCCTCGGGACACTAGCGCCCAAGCATGGGCGTGAGTGACTCTTGCTTACAGGGTACTCCGGCTTGCTTTAGACGCTTGCGCCCCATAAAGCATGGGTTGAGTGTAGAGTGTTGTAGATGTAAAAATGGATGTTTGTTAATGTTGTTGGTGGTTGAATTTACATATGTATGATGTTCTAATGTTGCATTTTTTGTCATTTTGTGGTGTGCAGAGGGATATCCACTCGAGAGAGTTTCGTGGTGGTTGTCATTTGAGTACATTGCTAAGATTGGGGTTTTTAGATGATGAGTGGGATGTTCTAGATCATGTCATCATGTGACACATAGCGAGGATGGGGGATGTGCCCCATAATATGCCTATGATCACAACTTTGTGTGAGAGGTGGTGTGTAGATACTTGCACCTTTTGGTTACCTATGGGGAGATGATAGTTACTCTAGAGGATGTGTATCACATACTGTGATTTCCTATTGTTAGTGAGAGGGTTCAAGTTATGGTCATGGATGATGCTCAGAGGCAGATGAGGGCCATTAGGAGGTATTTTACGGGGACTTAAGTTCACACCGAGGTCCATATTAGCTTGGATGTTATTTTGAGATCAGGGGTTCCACGATTATAGAAGTTTATTGTCATTGTGATTACTTCATCGATTGTAGTGGAGGGTGGTGGTGTGGGCATCTTGTATAAGATACATGACATATGTTAGTGGATAGAGGAGGAGAGCACGAGGTATATCCGAACACGGTGTGTGCGGCCCACATGTACGAGGATCTATACAAATTTACACAGGAGGAGCATGGGGGTGGTATTAGAGCTACCACATTGTTACATGTATGGGCCTATGAGCATATTGCGGTACTGAGGCCAATTGGTGGACCATGAGGAGAGTGGGCTAGGTCAAATATATTTACAGGGAGATGGATAGGTGTTCGTGGCAAGAAGATGGATACAAATACCTATAGAGCTATGTTAGATCATATGGGGCTAAAGGCCGTGATATGGAGGCCATACCGAGACTACGAGGGATGGTTAGAGGATGTAATAGAGCTACGATGTGTTCGACGAACTATATGGCTAGAGGATCGGTTTCCAGGGGTGACCAAGTTATTTTAGGTGGAGCGCGTATCATGATAGTTTGGTATGGCCTAGGATGTGCCCCCAGATCCATATGTATGGTTAAGAGCCATTAGGGCACCGAGGAGGGTTGGAGCTAGACCAAGGCCCATAAGAGCACAACTAGTACCTCCGAGGGCTACACGAGGCCGATGCGGTGATTAAACCGATAGATGTAGATGACGCGGGGTGTACAGAGGCCTATTGTGCATGGTGGGCATCACATCGGTGGGTGTTTTTGTTTCTAGTTTTTGTATATGCAGCAGAGAAACCTTTGTTAGGTGGAGGAGTAGAGGGGCAAGCACATGCCCTCGATAACATAACAATAATGATAACAAAGCATGAGTACTTATATGATAATTTTGATGAGTTATTATTTGGTTGTGTAATTGTCATTGTTGTCTAATTTGTTGTTCTATGGATGTAGGTGATGCATATTGGTCATTGATTATGGACACATCCATCCACACATTGACGCAGAATGTGCCCACCGATGTACTTGTGGGTGGAGGTATGCTAGAGCGTGTGGATGCTTTGTGCGGGTGAGCATGTCCATTTGTTCGAGGAAGTGGTGATAACATCAACGATGTGTACCGTGCTCTTGGCGAGAGGGACGAGGCACATGAGGAGACATGATGAGCTAGAGAGACTACGGGTGGCAATACCCTAACACATGATGTATTTACGTGGTCTACGAGTTACATGGTCGTTTTGCAGAGAATTTCATTGAGCTTATTCAATTGCGTAGGCAAGTAGAGAGATATATGGGTTGCGATCATCTGGCATAGAGTGAATGGTGAAGCTTCTAGTTATAGAGAGTTCTCGCGATGGCAAATAATTATAGTGATGATGAGATATGATATGTATGAATGCATTGATGTATGGGGAGTTTTACCAACATTTAGATGTTTTGTACCTATGATTATGAATGATATATATATATATATATATATATATATATATATATATATAAGGATTTATTAGCGTATGATCATTGTATTTGATGTGATTATGTGATGATGATGTATGATGTGGTGATGATGTATGATTCATTGATTATTGTTGTTATATACAATGTGTGATGTAACGAACCGTTACACCAAAACCTTGAGGCATTAGTGAAATCTACACATGAGGATCATAACATCCCACCATGCTTCCATGTACTGGACCCTGTGCTAGATTTGTCCCGTATAGTGGAACCCCACCGCCCTATATGAGCCTCGGGTGAACACTGCAATACCGACATAGCTACCCATGCCGGGACTCGAACCTGGGTGGTTGCTCGATACCAAATGTAATGAACCGTTACACCAAAACCTTGAGGCATTAGTGAAATCCACACATGAGGATCATAACATGTGATGCGTTGAATATTGTTGGTATTTGTTGAGTTAATTAACAATGGGTAGTTGTTGAGATTAAGTAATGATTATATAACATATGTGATGATAGATGATGTGTGTAATGTGATTTTATGTATGAATAAAGTTGTGATGAATGATAAATGAAAAATGAATAATGTATAAAAGGATGAGATGATTGTAATATTGTAACGGTTGAAGCACATATTATTATGATGATAATGGGGGATAGAGAATAGTGATGCCCCAAGTGTATGAATGATAAGTTTCATTTATATAAGACCCCTCAACAGTCAATGAATGAACTGTAAAGCAAGAGTGCGTCATCGGGAAGTGATATGATAATGTGCGTGAGATAGATTGATCGATAAAGCATGTAACACAAGAGTGAAGAGAGGTTCTTATTGTAATAGATCCCTCAATAGTCATGTAAGACTTATGCTGTAATAACATGAGTGCACCATCGAGGGTTAGGCGATAGGAATCACCTACCAAAGACCAAACCGACGTGGAGCGGTGGAAACATGTGGAATGAAAGCAGCATGAGTGTATGAGATGAACTATGTCATGTGGAGTGGTGCCAATGATGGGTGATGCAACGGTGGGAAGTGAAGATGCCGAGGGTTGTGGAAGCTAATGTGTAGAATGATGGAGCGGATGAGATGGTGTAGTGATGGATGAATTAGAAGGAGAGCACGCATGAGTAACAACATGGCGACAAACGAATAATAACCTTAGAACTAGATGAAGGAGATAAATCAACCTGGAGTAACAACACACCTACGTGGGAGTGGAGACATAGACCACTCATGAGAGTGAGAGCCAAAGGAAATGACACCCTTATCTTCTAATTATTGTAAGTGATCATGAAGGGCACAACAATCATTGTCACGATGGTCATTGATATGATGATAGTTAGCAATAAGGTCTATCATGCTTGGCGTGCATAAGTAATGAGGTGGATGATGTTGATTAGAAGGTAAGAAAATCAAACACTTGTCAAGAAAAGTATGCAGTACATCATGAGGTCTAACATGATGAGAAAAGTGTAATGTCTCTTATAAAACATGTGTAGCGATGCTCGAGGTGTAAACCCGTGCGGGAGGAGATGAAGGATGTTTATGCAATGGAGAAGACTGAACTTGCTTGTGAGGTGGAGGAGATGGAGACCATGGAGGCCACTCAATATATGGGAGTGGAGAAGAACTAGATGATGCAATAGTAGCAATGATAGGAGGAGGATCTATAACATGTGCAACAATGAGATCTTGTTCTAGATCAATGACCTTATAACATAAAAGCGTGAAGGATTCACATGTGTCATATTATAATCGTTGTTTTAAAGAGGGAATCAAACCACGACAGAAGATGAATTACTTCTCTAAGTCAATGGGTTGGAAGACTAAGCGACACATGCAAACATTGAATCACAAAATGTAATCAATGATAGGTTTTGTTGATTAACTAAAATTAAACTAAACTATGGGAAAGTATAGCAATAGTTAATCTAATATAGGAGGACTAAAACACTTTGTAAACTACGTTAAAACAATATGAAATGGTTTTAAATAATTATATCAAATGAAATAAAACCCTAAGTATGAAAATATGTAAAAGGAAAGGACTTAGTTGATTGCCAAAGACTATCGCAAGGTGTCATGAGTTTGACCGTGGATTCTAGAAGTAGGAACGATTACACGAAGTCCTCGTAAAGGCCGGATCTAGAGGATTTGAACAGATTGCAACTCCCATGAGGGTCACCTTGGGGTCCCTATAAAAGCTTAGAATCTAGTTCTTTCAGTGTCGCAAGATACTCTAAAATATTCTTTTTTGTCACAATGGATCTTGAGTTGCCGCAGAATGTATCAAATGATGTAGGATGAAGGAATGGCTAATCGAGTGTTGCACTACATTTCGAGACCCAAATGTAGTTATGGTGTGTGTGTGCATGTTGTGCCCTAGGTGCTCGCCCTATGTGCTCTTGTGCTAGTCACACTTTGTGAAGTAGAGCAATAATAACTATAGAAAATGTAATAGCATGTGTGTATGGAATAGAATAGAATCCCTCCCCCTATGTTGTGTGTGTTGATGCAGATCTCCTAGCCTTGATGCATGGAACTATGTGGATGCAAGTGATGCAATGGATGTAACTCTAGATGGATTGATAGTAGTAAGTGACACTAGGACCCTCATTATGGTCTCATAACTTTATATTTATAGGGTTCTCTTGATCTAATTTTGTAATTAATCCCGACATGGTTGATTAGGAAAAGATAAGAATGAAAATGGCTAGAAGAGGCCCAAAAAGAGGTAGGAAAGTAAAAAAAGGATCGTGGTGCCCAGGTGGGACTAGGGTGCTCAGGTTGCCCAAGATGACCACAGGCGCCCGGTTTAGGCTAAAATGATGGGACAATGATAAAATAATTGGGCATGTATATGAAAATACACGGGAATGACGAAATAAAAGGTAAAATAAGATGGCCAAAAGGTGGGATTAATTAGTAATTTCTTCACTTAAGAACCTTCTAAATAGTAGTATGAGACCAAGCTAAATAATGCCTAAAGTGCATGATTTTGTGACTACATTTGCCCCCACTTTATGTTGGTGAGCGGAACGCTCAAGTAACATAAAGTAGATAGAGATGTGTACCTGATATCCATGTAGAGTGTAGTAGAGATGTGTCGATGGAATAGACTTAAGCGTGGAATGACAACAAGTAAAAGTAGAGGAGTGTGGATTTTAAAGATGAAAACGCGCATAAAAAGTGATGAGAGTGAACCTAGGGTAGAACACGTGTAGTTGTTGTGGTGTGTAATGTACTGCGCATGGTTAGTAAAGGAAAGTGCCATCGTAAGTGTGTCGTTATCGTTTGCGTTTGTTGTCATCTCGTTGTTGTTGCCCCCAATTTGACTGTTTTTTTCTCATATGGCCGGACCTACAAGGAGAAAATAATCAAGTAGTCAAATATGTATGTATGTAAATGTCAAATACACAAGTGTATAGTAAATGTGTAAAAAATGCGAAAATGTAAAATACGCTAAAAAGGAAAGTGTAAATGGAACATGTGCACTTGATCCATGTCGAGAGAAAGAGTGTAAAAGGATATCAATCATATGTCTTGAGTTTTTTGGGTGATCTCATGCCACCTTGGCTGAAGAAGTGTATGGAGGAAATGTTATGTGTCCTCCAACCTTTGACCGCTTCTATGAAATGTGTGTGAAGATATCTCTTAACGTCCTAGTTTTTGGGAAATGACACTAACTGGATGAAGTAGTGTAGAGAAGCACATCCACTATAACCCATAAGCTTCAGAATCGCTTCCATAGAAATGTTAAGGACACCATGTCCGTAAAATCCATTGTGTATGGAGTTTGTAGACTGGTCTGAACTCACTCGTTGTATGTAAACCCACAATGCCAAGGGTAGAAATTACATTGTATTGAACCGGTGTAAATACATTGTGTTAGTATGTAAAACCCTCAATGATGTCCCCACTCTTTAGGGGGCACAACGATGATCGTTGAAAGGAGAATGTGGCCCCAAAAGAGGACCTACCACACTTTGACTTGTAGAACTTTGCCTGTTGGGGAAAGGGAAAGCGCTTGGTAGAAACCAAGGCACACACAAAAGGGGATGGCTATCCAAAACAAGTGTTAGTCCAAAAACACATGCATGTAATAAGACAAGTGTAAAATACAGAAAATGTAATAACTACCAAACAAATTAGTGTAAACACATAAGAAAACAAGAAGACCGCACAAAGTAGGTTTCAAACATGGGACATCACTCATGATGTCACAAGACACAAAGCAATGCCATCATGACCACAAACAACAAACAAGTGTGCACACAAACATAGGGCAAAGCCTACATACAATGACAAACAATGGAAGACAAGTATAGAAAAACAAATAAGTAGTCATGGAAACATGTAATCCTGCAAAACAAGTGTTGCACATGGAACACTGTTAGCATGTTAGAGTGATAACCAATATGTCAAAGCATGTATAAACAAGTAATATAAGATGTTAAGTATAAAATGAAACAATAACACTTGGATAAGATGAATGTGGATGCCCTCAAATGACCAAGTATAGAAGGGTAGAAGGAAGCATCCATGTCATGTGTAAAGTCTTGTATTTGTTATCACACTAAAAAAGGTGAACACATGTGTGTGTGATATAGATAATGACATATAAGAAATTAGTCTAACATGTGTAGTAAAGTGAGTAATCATAAAACACTAGCAAGCAAGATTAAATGCCCCAAGACAATGTAGTATGTTGTGGATGGATGGAATGGAATGCAAGATGGAATGATAGGAGCAACGTGCCCCTCGAGTGGATGGAAGTGTATGTAATGAGGTTCATTTTGTTTTCCTCCTTAGTAGTTAAGAATGAACCATAAATGAGAGTACGTCATCGGGAAATGGTCGAGTAGTGTTTAGGTGTTTATCTAGTGCGCTATGATGTATATGTATAATGGTGAGAAGTGTGACATGTGGAGAGATGTGCATGAACCCTATAGCCAAAGCGTATATCAAAACTTGTTGAATGGGGAGTGATGATTTAGCCTAAGCATATATCACTATAATGATGAAGGGATGAAATGTATGGAAAGATGATGATTTATAGCCTAAGAGTATACTCACTATAAGATGAAATATAAGTGATGATTTATCCCTAAGCGTATATCGGTATAAGATGAATGGATAAAGATGGGTGACGATTTAATCCTAAGGTGTATATGTCACTATGATATGGATAATAAAGGGAGTGGGGAGATGTCCCCTAAGGTTAATGCCACATTTATAAGAGGATAGCATGTTCTACGGTTTCTAGTTTATCCTAAATCATATACCACTACAAGATGGTCAAGAAGGGATGACAATTTAACCTAAGTGTATCTTCACCTGGAGGAAAATGTCATTTGCTTATGGTTTTACATTGTTAAATGCTTATTACTTATGCACTACTATACTTTGTTTCCTAAATATCATTCATTATAATGTGTACTCGAGGAAAAGTTTGTCATTTAATTATTTAAATTAAACGTAGAAGACAATGTAGCGATAATATTTAAGTGAGGAACATAATGCAGGGGTTTTAATAATGTAACCCTATCTTTAGCATATTTCCTCAACAGATATACACTAATACTGTAGAAAATAATGTAGGATGACACAAGAATAACTCTAAAGACAAAGAATCCAATGTAGAGAATGTGGAATGTATATGATGGATAGATGTACACTATGTAATTTAAGAATACAAAATATAGGTGGGCAAAAATATGTAGTAATGATAATAAAGAAAAAACCCATGGATAATGTGAACTAGCATTAAATTAGAATTACAAAGAGTTAATTTTATGGCTAAAACTATATTAATATTATGTGTGTGTGTTTAGGCATGTATAGATGAGATACGAGATGAGATAGACATGATAGTTATTTTTGGGACTACGTCTCAAAAATTGGGTAGAGAACTTCAAAGAATAAATAGATAAAAGTGTTCTTAAAGACGTGGTAAAGAAGATCTATGATTTATGAATGATTTTGAGAATCTAATAGTTAACATATGCCTTGATATAAAAATAATTATTTTCTTTTAAGAATTTAATCCCTCAATAATTTTATATCATTTTAACCAAGCACAAGAGTGTGTCATCGGGTAATGAGGGTTTATAATGTGAGAAATAGTCTATATGTGAAGGAATAAAGGAAGGAAAATGAATTTGAAGAATGAGGATTTGGGAATTTATATTGATCCTCCCCCAAGAAGTGACAAAGTGATGAGTCAACCTATAATAATCGAGGGATGGATTTATAAATTGTAAAAGGATGATGAAACATAAATGTGGTCTATCATGATCCACTAGGGGGATATAGTCACCTATAAATTGGTGCTTGTGAATAAAATCATATTTTAAGGAAACATATTTAGGATTAGATTGTTAGTACTCGAGGAAACATTCTTGCGAGTGAAAATTTTCTGAATACGGACGAGCCAAAAGATGAATCAACAGGTTTCATGGAGAAAATGACATTAGGCCTCCTCTAAACAGATCATGATTAAACACGGATCAAATGACATGAGATTGGTATAAATGTCAAAAATTTGATGGTAGTGGAAAAATGTGGTCTATCATGATTTGGAATGTAGAAAATGTCACCGATGGTTAAATGGTAGAGAAAGGACTTGTGTTAGCTTCCAAGAATGGTTCTTTAAGAATTTATGTGGTAAAAATGAGATGGAAAGATAAAAGGTGGAAATATTACAATTGGTGAATGGGCAAAAAGAATGAAAAATCCAGGGGACATAGTTAAGGTGCAAAAGAGTTATAGGGAACTTTATGAGCATTTGAGATAGATTTGTCTTAACCATAATGACTCAATTTAAGAATACACATTGTGCAATAAAAATGGGAAGGCAAATATGGAGGTTGAGGTCCATATTCTCCATCATAACAACCCCCCGGTTGATGTAAAAGACATGGATCTACGATCAAAAAAATCATGATTTATTTTTTTATGAAAAATTAAATATAGAGACCCAAGGTGCATAGGCGATGTAAAACAATAGATTTTCACCCTAAAAAGAATGGAGGATTAACACTTTAAAGGATCATCAATATAAAACGAAATCTTATTGAATGGTGTGAGAGACTTGATAAGAAACTGTATGTGGTTGGTCATCCAAATAACCATGAATTTAAGAAATAAATGAAATGGTATATTGTCTTTTTCAAGGGAGGGCAAATGTGACACCCTAGGATATAAAAATAGTGATAGTTGGGTAAATAGAAAATAAAAAGCTACTACAAATGCAAGTTATACCAAAGCAAGGAATGTGATATCAATACGATCAATGATTTAGCGTGCATAATATACATCAACCAAGATAGGATGTGTAATTCGAGAAATAGTAGGAAACCCATCAGGTCAATTATCCCTATCAACAAAATATATTTGACATGAATAACACTACATGGTACTTATTATAACATGACATATTAACCACATTTTCAACAATGCCATAAAAACACACCAAATAACACCTAAATGTGGATCATATAGAGGAATAAGTGTCATACGTTACTCAAACTAAATCGGAGGATACCCTAAGGGAATATACATGGTCATACATATGTGTCTAAGTATGTTTAAAAATACAGAATATATTTATGAATAGAGTTTGTTATGAATGATGGGCATAATAAGGGGGGATGATGGTGGAGGGAGAGGATGAGATCCATAGATGGTAAAGGACTCTTTATGGCATAATAATAGTAAAATTTAATGATGGTGGGGAATTGATTTTGCAAAGAAATTTAATATTGTTTATGGAATAGTTTATGGGAAAAGGGAAATGGAGGAATAGGAAAATAATCGATTATTAAAAGTAGAGTACATGTGGTAGATGGTATGAGAGCATTAGCAAAAATTAAGAGGAAGTGGAAATTATTAGTGTACCATTAAATTATGCAAAAATAGGAGATGATGATGGGAGTTTACATTTATCATAATTGTGTGGTGATGGAGATGCTTATTATTAGGTACTTAGGCATGCCTGAACAAACGGTATGTGGTTTATCTCCTCTCATGAAAATAATTACAAGTTATATGAGATTCAATGTAGCCTCTATTATGGATCTTGTTGAACCATTAGTTAGATAATAGGGAAAAATGAGAGAGAGAGAGAGAGAGAGAGAGAGAGAGAGAGAGACAACACCTTGTAACCACATGTTAGGGTCCATTCTAGAAGATGGATGTTGTTCAATGAAATAAGTTCCAAGTAAACATTCAAATCAACATAAAAGCATCTACACGTAAATTCGACCTTCAACTATCAAATTATAAGTAAGTGGAAGACTTAGAGGAAGAATACTTTCTTTGACGTTTAACCATGGTGGAGGTGTAAATGTACAAAACCCTAGAAAAGAAAAGGTGTCAGTTACCATAATTATTAATAAAAATATCATATTTAAGGAAATAAGAACCCTAGTTAATCTAATTAGGAGGATAAAACATTGATAAATGTAACATGAAGTAGATGCAAATAACCTAGATAAAGAATAATCCAAATCACACAAAAGTACACACACATAACACAACATGTACCATGGTTCACCCAATGTGGGCTACATCCACCAAAGATAGAGATCTCATATATATAATATAACAAGAGATTACAAACCAACTCTTCTACACAAGAGTACATGTATCTCTACAAGAGTATCTCCTCCTCCCAGATCTCCAACCGGATCTTCCGAGTACACTAAACCATGCCTCCATACCACCACTTGTGTCTCCTCCAGATCTCTAACCTAGATCTACCTGAGTGCACTACAACCGTGCCTCTAAAACACCACTAGATCTCACATACCGAAGCTACCCTACATCTACCACTATGCAACCAAGCTCTCACTATACTGTGAATCTACAAACAAGACCTCTAGAAGGGTCTACCAATGTGCAACCATAATAACCATGCACCAAGAAGTAAGTCTCTCCTCCATCATCACTGCATCAACTGTGCAAACATGAAGACAACTTTCTCTACAATACTAGATTCCTATGGATCAACAATACATCATGATCTCATGGATATGTAATACAAGATCTCACAACATGTGGATCTACAAGAATGAGCATAACAAGATCTCACAACAACTGTGGATCTAACAAGAAGAAACACTAAGTGCTTTTGCATACTATGCAAGCCATTACATGAGACTAAATAATACAAAGGAAATACAGTAGAAGATAATACCATCTTCTCACCAACAATGTACCTGCACTTTCCTTTTATTCAATCTTCTCTCTATGAAAGCTCATGTCTTCATGCAATCTATCTTTTTTTTTTCTTCTTCTTCTTCATCCTTTCAACCAAGGATAGCTCAATTCTTCTCTTTTCTTATTCCTTATGTTCTAACCCTAGTTTTCTAGCTTATATAAGCTTAGAAAACTTAGGGCACCTTAGCTATGCATTTACAACCTTTAAATCAGCTTTAAAACAAAAGCTAGATTAAATTCCCGTGAGTTAAATATAAAATTTCACGCACAGTAACCGATGTAGTTTTACTACCCTGATGCTGCATGACTGACGACGATGGTTACCTGATCATTGACCATCGTTACCTCATGACGGTTACTGATTACCATTTGACTGACCATGCTTTATCGTGTAAACCAACAAGGTGTAAATCATGCTATCTGTGAAGCAATTCAGCTCCACAATCCTAACAATCTCCCACTTGGAGATAAATTGTTGAACTTGTACTATACATGTACATCACCATCCTCTACATACCATGAAGACCATCTATTCTTTATATCAACAATTCTCTCAAAAAAAAATCAAGAAGATTAAACCATCTTCTAAAACCAAGAAGATAACAAACCATGACTTACCATATACCTGCACGAAGCTACTACTTGATCCATGATACATGAGCTATCCATACATCAAGCTCCCACTGAATCATAACTCCAAGCCTCTCATGCAACAAGCTCACCATGACTAACACACCTGCAAGATCTCCCACTCAAACTAAAATATTGAGCTTCAATCACACCATAGCCATACCTATAAAACCAACCATGTTCTCCATCCATCTATCCATGTCTCCATGCAACCACCAATGCAACTGACCAAGACAAGTCAAACTGGAATATGTGAAAGCAAAACAAGATCCTGGGTAAAGACAACCCAAATGAGTTCTACCTGCAACAGTGGGTGATCAATCCACAAACCGCATAACTCAAAGAATCCAAACACTGCAATCTGTAAATCCAACCCTGCATAAACAACTAGCATGTCCAAGACAATCATCTGTAGATAACATCTCCCATGGAGTAACATAGTAATCAAGAGGAAATACAAACATCCCCTACTCATGCTCAAGGCATCCATGTGCAAATCAAACATCTGCATCATCATAGACTCACAAAATTGAATCTATCCACATGTACAAACTCACCATGTACATCCATCCATATCACCAGGCTCTCCAGAAGCTCCAAGTCTACCACCGACTAACTCCAAAGCTGAATATGAATCATGTGCTCATCAATGTCAATAAAAAACATCCATGCTAAACCATGCCACTAATACCAAGTGAAAATACCAACAAACATGTCATCAACATACTATGCACAAATCAACCAAGATGAAAGAAAAACAAGGGCACCATCTAAAAATGGTAAATAAACATTGTTGTCAAACCTGTGACCAAACCGACCATGGTTTTTCCTAACCAACCACCAAACCCAGTCACGACCAACCACCATGGTTACCAAATGACCGACCATGGTTAACCCTAACCGACACCGGTCTCTGTAACTAGCATATTTTCTCCTTTTTCACCCTTCAAACTCTAAAAATTTCTCTATCATCTAAAACCAACTGAATCAACCATCAACTACCTTCCCTAAGGAATATCCAGGCACCACAAAAATAAACTAGAAGTGACATCACAAAGCAATAAACTCAAAATACCTGCAAAGCCATGACTGCCCTCCAAAACCAACTTGTGCCTCCTGCCACTCTAAATAGTAGCAATCTCCTCTCACTCGCATGTGCATCATGTATCCAATCCTGCAATGCCAACAACCATGGCTTTCTCCCACTGAACATGAAATCCCCTGCACTTGCCTCTAACACCAAGCTCAAAAGCTAATATGTCAAGTGAGAAATAAAACCAGATGAAAGAACTATAAAATTGATTCCCTTTCTTCTCTGAGAATACTTCTACATCACAGAAGTTTGGACTTCTTGTGAAGTAGGTGAATCACCTTCTTTCCATCCATGTGTACTCAACATCTCTCATTACCTGCAACTGTGTCTAATCATGACTTTTCATTGAGGATCTCATCCTTAGACTAGAAACCCTTGTCCTCAAGATTCCACACAACCGGGAAATAAAAGTCAAACAACACCAAAAACCATGGTGTAAATTTGTGCACACTATCCAAACATAATATCAGTTGCTCCAAATGAAAGAAATAAAACATGAATCATATAGAGATACCTGACTCAAAGTCTCAATGGACTAACCGAGCCAACTCCATCCTCTTTCTGATCTAAACCATGAAGTGATCTACACCATCTCTGCCATGTACACACTTGTGCAAGAAACTCGATCCTCCAAACTAGGACAAAAAAAACCATCTGCCCTCTCTGCTGCAAAAAACCTATGTACAGATAAGTTGCCACAGAGACCAACCATGGTCATCTCCTAACCAACCATGGTTAGTTGACCGATATCGGTTCCTCTGTGACCGACCTCGGTTCTCAGACCGATGTCGATGATGTGCTGGAATGAACCCAATGCCACACAATTTGGCATAGAACACCACACCAGGTGCCTACTTGACCAAAGCCGATAGTTGAGCTGAGCCAGTCATTTCAAGAAGCATCCAAATCATACAAAACCACTACAACAATAAACCATGCAATAAATTACATCAAGATGAAATACATCACCTTACCAGCACCAAGATACTCAACCGCATCTTCAACTGAAGTACATGCTTCTCTGATGGAAGCCTCATCTTCATTTTGTGCTACAACCTCTCTACCAAATCCATGTGCATCTAACTGCACCAAGGATGCATACCTGCTCCTTTTCTCTATCTAGATCTGCAATCCAAAACCATGCATGTGTAATTAAAATGCAAAGCACTGCAAAACCAAGATAAAACCATACCTCAATAACCGGATCTGCAATCTGACCACCATGCTTGTGCCTCCAAGAACTAGGGACACCTCAACAAACAAGATACATTCCATGCATCTCTCCATTTCTTCAGATATGTGATTTTTTTTAAAAAAGGCTGCCCTAGGTTCCAAGAATCGACCAAGGTCACATGTAACCAACCATGGTCACCTGTAACCACGATCACATCACATCACCGATGCCGATTGGTTGCCACTTAACCGAATGTCATCACTGTAATTTCCAAAGCAACCTTACTCTTCCAGCTCCCACTTGAGATTCAATCTCTTCCTGTGATTTTCACATCAGGAAAAACAAACCCTGCTCTCATACATGTCAAGTAATAACCACTAACAAAACCATGAAGCAAACCCTTGCTCTATGAAATAACCAAGCTCGATAACCAGTTATGATATATACAGGAATTTCGATTGGGTTTTGGGGATGGGTCTATGTGGAAACATTTGCAACTATAGAATATCAAATCCAAAACATGCAAATACGGATCTAACAATCCCCACAAAATCTACAACAAGTGGAAGTATAAACAAGAATAATCCAAATCACACAAAAGTACACACACATAACACAACATGTACCATGGTTCACCCAATGTGGGCTATGTCCACCAAAGATAGAGATCATATATATATAATATAACAAGAGATTACAAACCAACTCTTCTGCACAAGAGTACATGTATCTCTACAAGAGTATCTCCTCCTCCAGATCTCCAACCGGATCTTCCTGAGTACACTAAACCATGCCTCCATACCACCACTTGTGTCTCCTCCAGATCTCTAACCGGATCTACCTGAGTGCACTACAACCGTGCCTCTGAAACACCACCAGATCTCACATACCTGAAGCTACCCTACATCTACCACTATGCAACCAAGCTCTCACTATACTTGTGAATCTGCAAACAAGACCTCTAGAAGGGTCTACCAATGTGCAACCATAACCATGCACCAAGAAGTAAGTCTCTCCTCCATCACTGCATCAACTGTGCAAACATGAAGACAACTTCCTCTACAATACTAGATTCCTATGGATCAACAATACATCATGATCTCATGGATCTGTAATACAAGATCTCACAACATGTGGATCTACAAGAATGAGCAATAACAAGATCTCACAACAACTGTGGATCTAACAAGAAGAAACACTAAGTGCTTTGCATACTATGCAAGCCATTACATGAGACTAAATAATACAAAGGAAATACAAGTAGAAGATAATACCATCTTCTCACCAACAATGTACCTACACTTTCCTTCTGTTCAATCTTCTCTCTATGAAAGCTCTTGTCTTCATGCAAATCTTTTTTTTTTTTTCTTCTTCTTCATCCTTTCAACCAAGGATAGCTCAATTCTTCTCTTTCTCATTCTTATGTTCTAACCCTAGTTTTCTAGCTTATATAAGCTTAGAAAACTTAGGGCACAATAGCCATGCAATTACATCCTTTAAATCAACTTTAAAAAAAAAGCTAGATTAACGATGCATTTGGCGATCATCTAGTTGACATACATGCGACCAATAATGAAGGATAGTGAAACCTAGAATAAACAAGAAAAATTAGATTTTGATCCTTCGTGTAGTCATAGGGAGTCACAAAAGGTCTCGTGTGCACCCAGTGCCTCGCTCTAACCAAGACACCCTTGCCCTCGACTAGTCTAAGAGCAAGTTCCATAATTTTTATCGATCATTTCGACACTCTACCCAACTTGTTCATCGATTTGCCTCCAGTTTAGATATACTTTCGGGATAAGCAAAAATCAGATAATTGCCCTATCTCTCTCATTTGCTTATATGGTTACATCTTTGGAGTGCTTAACATTTGTATTCTATTATATATCATTATAGTGACTCTAAAATTAGATTTAATATTCAGATTTTATTAAATCATTTGGTGAACCCATCTCTTAGAACTCCTTTCCCTAGGATCCACAAAACCCTAATGGCTAAAAAATCGATCTTCTCCTAAGCAAGTTATGCATCATGTTAGTGTCAATCCTATCCTTGATGATGTTGTTTGAGGCTAAACTTAATGATCTTTATCATAATGCTTGATTTGATGAAAATGTTCAAAGATTGCTTATTGCTAACAAACACAAAGTTCCTACTAGTTTTTGTAACTCTAGTCTAAGCATTGTTTCATCGGACCAAAAATTTCTGGATGCACTCCTTGTTCTTCCATAGTCACCAAGGCTACTCCACCTTCTTCTATTTCTGTTATAACACATGATGATGCTCTTATAGATTATATGCTTGGTCTTGATTGTGTTATTGTAGATAAAAATCATGTTATTTCCAATGATGAAAATGTACATGCACATGATGATGTTTCTCATACTAGTCAGGATGAATGTAAAGTTATATCTCATATTTCCCTACTTCTGAAAATATTTCAATGATTATAAAGATATATCTTATGATAGTTCTTCTCCTACTTCTCTATATGTTGATGACTCACTTGATGAAATACTTGCATGTGAAACTTTGTCTTCAACATTGATGATTATACTTCTGATCATGAACATGTTAGTGAGGATGTTACTTCTCTTAAGACCGCTTGAATGTGAATTTTCCACTCCGCTTTCTTCTACTTTTGAGGTTATTTCCAATGTCATTCATGGTGATTCTACCACTCCTACTAGTTCACCTCTTATGGTTTCTTTTGATTTTACCGCTAACATTTAATTTGATATTTCATGTTCTCCTCCTCCTCTTTCCTTTTCTTCATGTTGCCTCTTCTACTCCTAGTATACCTCTTATTTCTTACGTATCTCCATCTAGCATGCACATAGTATATTCATCTCCCGCTTCTTCTTCTCACATTCCCATGATCACTCATAATGACAAGCTTCAACCTCTCAATGTGCCTCTCACATCTTCTATGATTCCTTCACATGATATTTTATCACTCATGCATGTTGTTGGCCATTTGTAATCTCAATTTCAATCTCTCACTCTTGAAAGAAAAGCCTACTATGCTTATATTGATAATAACTCTCTTCATGACAATCTTATTCCAAATAAAATTCACAATTTAGCTTTTCCTAAGGATTTTATCATGCCTACATTTTCATGTTTCAATGGCACTGACAATCCATATTTACATCTTAAGCATTATCATTTAGCTATGGCTTCTTATTTGAATGATTGATTGTTACTAAAATCTTTCCATCATAGTCTTATTGATGATGCTCTTTAATGATACACTCATTTTCCTTTTGGATCTATTAGTACATATTGTGAAATGGAAGATGTTTTTATTATACGCTTCATGCTTAACAATAGTCCTAGAGTTACACATGACCACTTTCCTATCTTACATCAAGGAAAGAAAGAACATTAGATTACATTTTACGCTACAATTTTCGCATGAATTAGTTATTATTTTCAAAGATGCTGATCTAGAAAAGCAATTTGTCTTTTGTCATGGCTTGATTCCTATTGGAAAGAAAGATTGAAATATGATACATGTGAATCATTTATGCTTTTATGTTATAAGGTCATTGATCTAGAACAAGATTTAATTATTGCACATGTTATAGATCCCCTACTACCCGCTTTATTTGCATCATTTTCTACTGGAATTGGAGCTCAAATTTGCACCCATCCTGCATCGGGATGAAAAGGGGTTTTGAGGCAACATGGGACTGTCTCTAAGTTGTGGGACCGTACGCACCCAAAATTACATGTGCTACATTATCAAAAAATGGTTACAAAAGTCCCCAATGATGATTCATGTCCTTTCAGAAGGTGTTCGAGTTCCTAAACCCATTCACAATGTATATTTGTAGCCTAGACATCCTTACTTAGCTTTTCCATGCTTTCTTCCAGCTTCCTGCTTCATTCTATGCATGTTTTTGCCTTTAGTGTCAAGATTGCCGCCTTGCCCGGGTGGTGGTTTTGAAACTACTACCTGTAGGGTGGCGGTCCCGCGACCGTCAGCCTCGCGCACTTTTTCCGTAACCTTCCACCTTCCATGAGTCAAATTCACTTGCGACGCTTCATTTAAATTCTATTTTAAAACACGTTTCTTTCCTTGCGGTTTAAATGATTCTAAATCCCAACCTTTGTCTCCATGGTATTCCTTCCTTGTTCTATTTTTGAATAGATTTAATTAGTTTGAACCGCTCTTCACCCAATGATTCGACACTCCAAGCTTGCTCTTGTCTATATAAGGCACATCCCGCCAATTCCTATATATTCCATGTTTGTATTCAAGAAAATGGCTTGGGAATTTTGTGTATCTTACATAACATTGCTGCACAATCACATGTTAGAAATTACATAGCCAAGCTATGTTCACTTGTGCTTTATCTCTCTTCCACCGCATTACTTTGATCGCCTTCAAGCTATCATTGCTCAAACGCCTTCTCATGTTGCTGCTTTGCATTCCCAAATACTTGGACTCATATGGACACATAAAGAAAGAAAGGAACAAAATGAGGGGACATATACAAATACAACCAGTATTTGCCAAAGCTTTTACTTATCTAGGTTGGAATTATTTGTTTGTTTGCTTCATTTGTCAAATTATCAATTATGAGTTATTCATTTCAAATACATATCAAATAGAGTAGCAAAATTGTTCATTTTAGTTGATTAAGCAATTACAAATAGAGAAAATCATTAGAAATATTGCTCTTTGACATTACTAGGGAAGTAGTGGGGAACAATAACTCTTTTTTAGGGTTATGATCTTTCTCTACCTCTGAGGTAGGGTTTAAAGGGTTTTGATTAAATTAGTTTAGTTGTTTTAGATCTAGATTCACATACTTGCACAAGTAATTAACTACAACCGCTGATTACTTGTATTTAATTTCGTTTATTAGATTAGAAGCATTGTTTAAAACCCCAAAAGATAAAAAAATTTTACTTTTATTATATTAGTTTGCTTCCATTGTTTTGTTCAGATATACTATGTAAAAATACCAAAAACATAGATTAAATTTCCTTTGATAGTTAGTTTGCTTTATCAAAATCAATTCAATTCATTTTGCATGACCATCAAAGGTCCACAACAAGAGAAAACATTTGGTTGTGATCCATTGGTCCCACAACCCAACAACGGGCCGAGTTGTTTGACCAGGCATTGATACAAAGTTTACGCTTTGTTATTTTTACACACACCGCTAGGTATTATGAGAAGATAGAATGATTGAACATATTGAAAATGTAACTAATCAAGCCTACGATTATTGGACTGCTCCTAACAATGGGGCTTCATTACGCATATGACCATACAAGCACCATAACCTCCATGAGTTTATTTGTGATCCCAGGTCCCACAACCCAATGGATTTTTACGACCAATCAAACATTGACACTCGGTTTGTGTGCATCATTATTTAGATCATCACCACTTACACCGACATCATTGCGAGATAACTTTTAGTATTGAACATAACATGTCGATCGGAGTTAGGGCTTCTACGGACTAGACCGGAAAAGCTCCCATAGTCCCCTGTGGTTTCATTAAGCCTCTCCTATTTCTACCGTTAAAACTACTCCTAATGTTGAAAAATAAATCCTAAACTAATCATGCCAAGGGACAAGAGTTAGAAGGATATGCAAAAAGGGAAAACTAATCTAAAGGGTAAGTGAAAATGAAGGAGAATGTGCACAGAGAGGATAGACATGTGTATCACAAGTCTAAAACACACTCACACACTCATTTTCATGGGGCACAATCAGAAAAGGAACCTGTAAGGGATGTGAGAAAGCACAACAAATAGACAATGCAAAAAGAGAGGCAAGGAAAAAGCAATAAAAATGAGCCAAGGTAGAGAATAGCCACAAAAAAAGCTTCTATTACTTTAAAAAATGCACAATCGATTACAATGGTGTATGAGGCCAATATCCACATGCAGAGAACTAGATCTAAAGGCCTACAACTTAAAACTTAAAAATGCAAAAGGAATAAGCTCTTACAAACTAAAGGGTCCAACAACCTTTTACAATGAGCAATGCTCTTACATTTATAGAAGAAGAAGAAGAGAGAAGAAGAAGAGAAAGAAGAGGGAAACTCGGATTTGAAATCCAACCACCAACAACAAGCATTGAATGCCTAAAATCCACCAGTAATGTTGTTGATAGATGCACCTCCCATGTCTTTTTTCTTGTAGAAGAAGGAAGGAGGGAAAATTTGAATCAAATATGGGTGGTGAGTCGATTAGATATTGTGCATTAATGGCTGAAATGTGTTTCCTACTTTCTCACCTACCAAATCCCACCAAATTTGATTTTGAATGATCCTGGACATGAGTGTAGCCCACATCAAGCATCTTTCCAACAAGACCAAAAGCACATTAATCTGAGCTCTATAAAAAAATTTATGATGATTTGAAGTCTTCTACAGTGCAACTGGACACACAATGACACGTGACACACTCAATCGATTGGATGAAGGATCAGCCAACTATTCATTTTTTTTTTTTTTCTACACATGTCATGCAATGGTTTGTCACAAGGATTTGGCCTTGTTGGCATGCATTTTGATAGGTTCGTGTGTAGCACACTCAAAGTCTAACGACAGTACATGCCATGTGGCACAAGTGATGACATGCGAAGAAAGGTGCAAGGGCACGTGAAAGAAAAAGGCAAAAAAGGAAAGAAAGGAAATACAAGTGCATAAGGTAATGCACATGGAGGAAAAGGATGTGCATATATTCAGAGAAGAAAATATGCAAATGGGGTGTGAGCATCTAAAAATGAGATGATGCAATGACAAAAAGAAAGGAAGGGGCATGGAGGAAAAATGCAAAGAAGGGACTTCAACCAAATTTGGAAAGCAAGTCAAGGGTGCATGGCAGAAAGTGTGGAACAAAATTGGGAAGGAAGGAAGAATGTGTGTAAGGAGGCATGCAAGGGAAAATGGAAGAAGATAGAGGAATGGAGAAGGAAAGAGAAGGGAAGGAATGAGATGAAGGAAGAAGATCACAAGGGGCAAGGGAGGAATCTACAACCAAGGAAAATGTGCCAAGGGAAAACCAAAAGTGCACGTAACCTCGCAATATTTGAACTTTAGAGCCAGAATGGGATGTAAGTTGTCAAAATAACTAGGGAGTTATTTTGGACAATATTTTGTGAATTTTGGGGCCATCTTCCTGCTAGATGAAGGAGATCAATAGCCTTGAAGCATCCATTGGGCATGGAGTCATCTTAAAAACATGAAATTTTTGATCTAACTTGAAGAACTACCCCCTTAAAGTCACTTGAAGCACTAAACTCTAAACTTATTGAAATTTCTAAAAACTATTGAAAATTTAGAAGATTTTTGAACCAAACTGAGCATCTAGAAAGCAACAAAAAAAGATGCAAAAGAGTGCGTGAGAGGAAAGAACTATATAAAAACAAAACAATGTGCACACAATGCACTTGGAGGAATTGAAACTACTCTAATATATACAATGATGCAAGAAGACTTAATGGAAGTGCTTGAGATAAATCCCATTGACTGGGATTGGTAGCATGCTCCATCAAGGTGAGACAACTCAAAAGAGTTAGCCTCTTTAGCAAGAACTTGATATGTATGGGCCACTCCAAAGTGCATCAAACTTTGAATGGCACCTGGTTTAGCTCTATCAACATCCCATTTTAAGACTAAGTCACCAACTTTGAAAGCTTGGGGCCTAGCCTTTCTATCAAACCACTTCTTTGTTGATTGTTGATGTTGTTCTAGCTTGATCATGACAGATTTTCTTAATTCTTCAAGTTCAACCAACTCTTCCATTCTGATTTCTCTTTGATCCACCCTCAAACTCTAACTGTTGGGAAAGCTCTAATGAAGGAAATTCAAGAGATAAAGGAAGTCTAGCTTCCTTTCCATAAACAAGTTTGTAAGGTGAAGTACCTATTTTCCTTCTTCACCATGATTCTATCTTCCCAGAGTGCGCATGAGACCTTTGTGTGCCACTACCTCTGGTTGATATTCATTTTCCGCTTCATGATTCTGATCAGGTTCTTGTTAGTAGACTCTACCAAGCCATTACCTTGAGGGTAATAGTTGGAAGAAGTCTTCAAATAGATACCAAGACTAAGAGCCCAATTAGAAATTAGTACCAAGGAAGGATTTTGCATTATCAGAAGATAATGGTTTGAGGAATGCCAAACCTTGTTACAATGCCTTCAGAGAAAGTCAAGGATGACTAACTCTAGTTGATTCCTTGAGCATGACATGATTCTTTGTCCATCTTGGTGAAGTAGTCATAGTCATCACACAACCCACTTTTTTGTGGCCAGTGCTGAAGGAGGATTGATCATGCCTATGAAGTCAAGACCCCATTGTGCAAAAAGGTTGATCCACTTGGATGGGTGGAGGGGAAGCACTGTCAATTTCTTCTTTCCGCAAAGAAAGCACATTCTTTGCATTTCATGACCCACTTGTGTGCATCTGAATAGGGTAGGCCAAAAGTATCCTTCCTTGATGATCTTCATCATTGTTTTTTTGGAAGAGAAGTGTCCACCAGAGAATCCATCATGAAATTATACTAACACTTTTTCAACTTTACACACCATCAATACATCTCAACAACACCATCAATATTTCTTTTTGAAGAGAATGCCATCAATCAACGCATATGGA
Source organism: Taxus wallichiana var. yunnanensis (assembly GCA_018340775.1). Lineage (NCBI taxonomy): Eukaryota > Viridiplantae > Streptophyta > Pinopsida > Cupressales > Taxaceae > Taxus > Taxus wallichiana. The sequence goes on from CM031235.1 coordinate 189,533,974, forward strand.
ATAGACTACAGCCTCAGATGTCTTCTCTTCTTTTTTTTTCAAAACCAAGAGGGTATGCACTAGAGGAAAGGAATGTGACCATTTCTTCATCCATCTATGCATGCATGCTAAGATCTTCATTTTTCTCAAGTTTATGCACAGAGTTCTTCATCTAGAAACAATGAAGTCTCTTGATCATCATTTTGTGCATCCTCTCAAGTTTTTTAAGAGCAGTGTGCTACCTCTAACCAACTTTGTGGCTTTGATAGTCACATCAAACTCCATGATTTTGGTCACCCATCTTGCTCTTTTTTCTCATTGATTTCTACTCCCATGATGAAGTCTCTCACACCTAGAGTGTGAAACTAACACCTTGACATGATTTGTGGTGAGCATACTTTTGAATTTTTTTAAGTGCACACATGATGGCAAAGACCTATTTTTCCATGTGACTATATTTCAACTCATAATCCTTTAGTTGTTTGACTGAAGAAAGCCATTATGCTCTCTATTCCTTGTTCATTTTCTTGTGTCAAGACAACAACAACACTCACATCAGCTCCATAAGCATAAAGGATGAAATCCTTGGAATAATCTAGATTGATGAGTGTTGGCATGCAAGCAAGAAATTTCTTGCTTGATTTTGTTGAAGCTTTCTTTTCCTTCTGTTGTCCACTTGAAGACTATGTCTTTCTTGAGCATGAGGGTGATGGGCCTAACCAATCTCCTACAAAGTTAGGAATGAATCTCCTAAAAATTGATTTTTCCTAGGAATGACTGCAAGCCTTCTTTGTGCCAAGGAAAGAGAGAGAAAGGATGGCTGAAACATGCTCAGGATCAATGGAAATGCCATCCTTAGAGACCACATGGCCCAAAAAATTTCCTTGCCTACAACAAAAAAATTACATTTTTTGGGGTTAAGAGACACCCCAAAAATTCTCTACATCTCTCAAATACTTTTTCTAGATGCATCATATGATCCATGCCCGCTTTGAGAAGATAGTTATGTCATCCAAGTAAACTAGGATGAACTCATTGATATATCCTTTAAAGGAAATGTCCATGGCCTCTTGAAATTTGTGCCTACATTTGAAAACCAAAAGGCATTTTTGATATGCATATGTTCCCCATTTGGTTGTAAATGTTGTTTTGAATTGATCCTCTTCCTTGACCATGATCTGATTGAAACCAGAATACCCATCCAACATGGAAAAAATTTTGCGCACCAGCCACCATTTTCAAGAATTTGCTCCATATAAGGAAAAGGATAATGATCCTTCAAAGATGCCTTATTCAAATCTCTAAAATCAACACAAAGTCTGATTTCACCATTTTTGCACACTGGAACAAGATTTGTGACCCAAGTAGAGTATTTGATGGGAAATATTATCTTTTCCTCAATGAGTTTAGATAACTCTTTCCTCATGAGGGGCTCTATCTTGGATTGAATGGCCTCTTTTTTTTTTCTGATGGGCTTGATATGATACTAGGATCAAGGTCAATGGAGTGTTGAGAAACACTTGGATCAAATCCTTTGAGGTCTTCATACTCCCATGAGAAAATATCACTGTATTTTTGACACAGAGAGATGAAGGCCTTTTTTTCATCATGTGCACAATCTTTACCAAGAAAAAACTCTTTTCACACATGCACAATAGTGACTGAGAGTACAGTCTTTTTCTTGCACACATGCATATAATTTTCTTCACCCTTGAACTCATCATCAGGGCTGAAAATTTTCTCTAAGGTGACCAACCCTTTAGGAAACTTATTTTGTCTTTGAGTTGAATCACTTGGTCACCATAGTTTTCATGCAAGTCAACTTGCATGCTTGAAGAGAACTCAACTTCATTTGAATGAACTGGAAATTTGTGCATCATTGTCAAACACTTTCCAACTGGTTTCATTTTAGAATAGATGGCTTGATCACCATTTTAACATGTTGCACATTTCCTTTGATAAAATCCTCAGTGAGAATTGTGAACCAAGCGCATGGCCATCTGATCTACTTCTTTTTTCATCTTTCTTGGCACCACCTACAGATTTAGAGCATCAAATCTCTCAAGGAGGTCCCAAAATCTATGTTTATAAGATTTGAGAAGCTTATTATTTTTTGCACTTGTTTGTGACCTGGTGGATGACCAATTTGTGTCCCCAAAAATCTGCAAATGCCTTGATCTTTCTTTTTTCAGCAATAAGAAGACCATGCACCAATGCTTCATATTCTACTACATTGTTGGAGCATGTAAATACAACTGTGTGCATGAAGAATAATTTCTCATCCTTGGGAGAAATGAGAACAACACACACCCATGCCATTTTTCTTCTAGAGCCATCAAAGTATAACTTCCATAGACCATAATTTTTTTCTTTTTTTTTGAGCGCTACAGCAACACAACTTCTTCTTCAAGGATGCAATAAGTACCAAGGCCACTAGTTTCAAAAGGATTCAAGTTCTTTAGCATATGGATCAAATTCATATGCCTTCTGGCCCATTCATCTAATAATAGATTAGGTATAGGAGGGGGAATAGTTTCTCTTCTAAAACTAAATCTTGTTCTTGGCCTTCTTGGATTAGGAAATTAGCTTGGAGAGGGGATGGGTCATATGACTCAACATGATATGAAAATATAGGCTCATCTTGTATGGTAAACCGGGTACCATACCTTGTTCTTAGTAACATATGAGACCAATCAAGAAGACAAGTAACCACCCACTTTAGCAGTGAAATCTCTTGATAGACAAAGGAAAACAAAGGAGGTAGGTCAATGATTGACACATCTTGAGTTATAGTGAGCTTGGACATGCATGAAGGGTTAACTCAAGATCCTTGATGACTCCTAGAGTGGTGACAATTGAGCCATCAAGTTGCAAGACTCCTTTAGACATAGGGGTATACTTAAGACCTAGGACATCAACAATTTTTCTTTGGCATAAAAAAGTACTAGCCCCTGAGTCAATCATACAATTGTGCACAAGATGTTTTCCTATTATCAAGGACATATAAAGGGTGGGGTTTTGACAACCTTTACTTACTTTTTTCTCCTCTACTTGACATATATATACAACAATGAGGTTTTGGATAACTGGATCATGCACAAGAGTGGAAGTTGCCAAGAGCTTCATGCAACAAGTCACACTTGAGATGGAATGGCTAAGGCATCCCACATTGTGACATTTACATTTTCTTCTTCATCTTGGTCCACAATGTTGAATGGAAGGCCCATGGACTTATGCATTTGAGGCACAACAACATATTTTCTTGATTGTTTAGTGCAAGAAGAGAGTAGGGGCCTTAGGCTTGAGAGGCTTGACCTACCAAAGGAGGGGCACATGCACTTCTATGAAACATTTGTGTGGAATGTCATGTGGAACCTCACTTGCACATGTCATGAACATGAATTTTGTGCCATAAATACTTTGATTTGATGATTACATCTCTTTACTTTTGAGGATCATCCTATGTGTGATAGGAGAGGAAGGTTGCATGCCAAATTCAAGCATTCTCTTCTTGTATCTTGTGTTATCAAAACTTAGGTGTGTGGTCTATTTTGGACTATCAAGCTTGATTGATTACACAAAAGTCTTCAACACCAAAGAACATAAGGTTGGCCTCAGGAAAAACTTTTCTGCATTTCTTGATTTTTAGGTTTTGCATGCTAGTGGAAGGCTCATAGTTTGAAGCATTTGGATCATATGTAAGCTACTGTGTGTGTAAGGCATTGGTGCAATTATATTGATTGTGAGGCATATTACAAGGAAAAGCACCATTTTGACTCTTGAGCCATATTTTTTGTACTAGAACAAGTTTTGACTTGATGCTGGGTGCTGGAAGAGGTTCATGCAGAGGAAATTTTTGTAATGGGAGGTGTGCATTAGCATGTCATCTATCATTTTTTTGGTTCTACCCATATCTTGATTTGGATATTGATTTCTAAAGGGATGATGGCTTTGTTATACCCTTGATTAGAATTATTTTTAAAGGCTTCATGCTTACTGCTATTTTTCTAAAGATATAACTTTATTGGACAAGTTTCTAATCAAGGCCTTCATTTCTTCATCCTCCTTTTTTCACAGTGGGAGAATAGGATGTGGATGCATAGGGGTTGAGCTTACTCTTCAAGAATAGGAGAAAATGGAAGGTTGGGGTGCTTGAGGCATTTTCTGGGAATAAGGGCATAAGTGGTCTAGGAGCTAACTTCCTTGCCTGAATAAGACTATTTTCTACCCTAATTGCAATGTTATAGCCTAGGAAGTAGTAAGGTTCTACCCCCATGGATTGAATCATGACTGAAAATGTCACTATTCAAAGCCCTTAAGAAATAAAGGAAAGCATGTTGGGTCAGTAGGTCTTACCACTTGAGGAATTCTATCCCATGTTTTCTGAAATCTGATATTAAAATCAAGTCATTTGCTCATTGGGTGCTCTCTTTTGTTGTTGTTGTCAATTGTTCACCAAGGACAAGGTGATCGACTTTCTCTCAAAATAGATTACAAAGAGATGTTCCAAGCTCATCCCAATTTTAGTAATGGAGATGTAGTCTCAAACTTCTATACCATTGAAGTGCTTTTCCTTTGAGTGAAGATGCTAATAGCCTAACAACTACATCATCATGTGTCAACTATATAAGTGGAAGCACACACATTTGCCACATCTTGATATGTGCTCAAGAGGGAGTGACTTGATTTTCACCAAAGTGAAGTATGGAATACTTTTGAGCATGGAATGTTGGAATATCATTTTGCACATTAAGAGCAAGAGGACTACTACCAGTAAAATTAACAAATGGAAAATTTTTCTGATGGTGATAGTCTCAAAACTGCCATGATAGGTGTGGAAGGTCTACTCGAGAGGAGGGTGGAAATTGCACACATGCATGTTGGAGATGGAGATGTGCATGATTGTTCTTTACTCTCTTCTTCTTGGAGAGAGATGGAGGTACTCAAAGGACTCTTCAATTGTTGTGCTTTGTCTAGTATGTATCCTTCTCATGAAAAGGCAGGCATGACTACTGCTAAAAAATAATAGATCTAGAGTGTTGGGGAGTCAGATGTGTTGAAACAAGCCTCCAAAGGCTAGAAATCACTAAGTCACACACCAAAACTTAGTAATGATGAAATTTAAGCTTTCAATATTGTCCCACCAAGGTGTGCCAAAAACTTTGGAGCTCAAAATTGCACCCATCCTAGATCAGGATGAACTGATTTTGAGGCAACATGGGACTATCTCCAAGTTGTGGGACCTTTGCGTGCTTGAGACAGACCTCTAGAGAAGGCTCGGTTCCTCTACCTATTTCTACTACTAAAACTACTCCTAATGGGAAAAAATAAATCCTATAACTATGATTCCAAGGGACTAGAGTTAGAAGGAGATGCATGAAAATGGAAAACTAAACTAAAGGAGGTGATAACACCAAAAAGAGGGGGATGAACATAATTAGCTTTAAGAAAAATGAAGGAGAATGCACAAGAGAGGATAAACACACATATCACAGTCTAAAACACACTCACACATTCATTTTCATGGGGCACAATTAGAAAAGGAACCTGCAAGGGATGTGAGAAAGCACAACAAAACAGACAATGCAAAAGAGAGGCAAGAAAAAGCAATAAAAAAAATAAGGTAGAGAATAGCCACAAAACAAAGCTTTTATTGCTTCCAAAAAATGCACAATGATTACAATGGCGATATGAGGTTGATATCCACATGAAAAGACTAGATCTAAAGGCCTGCAACTCAAAATGCTAAGGAATAAATAATCCTTAGCAAACTAAAGGGTCCAACCTTTACAATGAGCAATCTCTACATTTATAGAAGAAGAAGGAGAGAAGCACAATGGCTTGTCACAAATATTCATGGTGACTCAATTTTACTATTGCTTTGATAGGTCAGACATGTAGACACTCAAGTCCGACAGTGACAAACGTGGCACAATGATCAAAGTGGCACAAGAAAGTGAGCAAGGTGGTGCAATTAAAGAAAGTGGTGTGAAAGAGGATAATAAAGGAAAGCACGTGAAGGTGAAACACATGGAAGGGAAGGATGTATATTCATACTTGAAAGGAGACAAATATGTAAGCGAGGCTCAACATCAAAATGAGTGATGCATGAAAACAAAAAAGGAAGGCGCAGAGGAAAATGGAAGAAGGAACTTAGCTAAATTTTGGAAAGCAAGTGGGGTGTGTGCAAACTGTTGGAAGGAAGGCGGATGTGTAAGGTGTGCACACAAGGAAAATGGAAACAGAAGGATAGAAAGGAAGGTGCATAAGGGAAGAAGAGTGCGCAAGGGCACATGAGGAACTCGCAACCAAGGAAAATGTGTCAAAGGGACAACTAGAGTGCACGTAACCTACAATATTTGAACCTTGGTCCTTAGAGTTCGAATGATGGTGTAAGTTTTCAAAATAACTAGGGAGTTATTTTCCATACATGACTAAAGGAAGAAAGCCACATTGTGAAGAAAAACAATAGTTTTCTCATGGATTACTAAAAACACATGAATCGATTTGATCTTTAAATATGATATTATTTAAAGGGGTCTTAGTCTTCCCCACGTGAAAGGGATCATATTTCATGGATTAAATGTTGGTAGGTGGTGGAAGTAGTGAAGAACATCTCCAACATGCAAAGAGGTTGTTTTGCATAACTCAACCACCATTATTAAATGTGTGATGGGCAACCGTTCCTTCTTCAACAAGAAAAGTGGCATGGGGAGGTAGATTTTGCAGAAATAATTAGATCTTTTCAGAGAATTGAATGGAAGTGGTTGGTTGGTGTAATAGGGAATTTAAATTTCCCTCTCTTCTTTCCTTCTTTCTCTTCTTAAAATTTCTATATATTGTAAAGTGATGCCTTGTTTTAATGTTGGATATTTTGGGAATACAAGGGCATCATTTCATGTTGCACAAGTGTTCTAAGAGTCGTACATGCCTTGGGTTATGTATTTGTAAATGTTTTGCATCTTCCTCCTATATCGTAATGATCTGTGCATGATCTTTTAGCAATAAAATTTTTGGTTTTGTGGTCAGATTCCGCCTCTAGTAATTGTTTTATTATATTCTCTTGCCCTCATTTGCTTCAGCAGTGTGTCAGATGCATTTTTGGAGGTCTCAGATCTATCATGTCCATCATGGAAATGGAACTTGAATGTGATTTTAACATGTGGCCATCATTTTGGCCCTCTTCATTGTCGTTTTCTTCCATTTTCTCTTGTTAGAGTTTTCATCCCCTTATTTTTGGTGTTATCACCTTTTGTAGTTTAGGTTTATGTTTCGTGCATCTCCTTCTCACTTCGCTCCTCGAAATTTAGAGTAGAGATAGATAGTTGCATTTCAATTCCTAGGAGTAGTTTAGCATTATAAGTAAGTAGAGGAAGCCGACCTTCGCCGCAGGACTATCTCAGAGTTCAAGTCCCACAACTTTGAGACACTCCCATGTTGTCTCAAATCCTAAATTTTTTATGATTCGAGCACGTGTACACATTTGAGCTCCAATAGTTTTCGCACAGTGGGACCTTTGAAATTAATATTTCTAGTTTTATCAAGTTTTGATGTGTATCTTATGAAACTCTAGCCTTTGAGGCTCTGGAGTAACTCATCCGCGACTCCATTTAGAATATCAACTAGTTTCAGCATTATTGGTGCTTTTAGTGTCCCTGATTCATGAGAAGGATTCAAACACGGTCAAGAACAAGAGAAGAAGGTGTATTTGAATACTTACAGTTATCCCTAGGTAGAGGTAGAAGAGGAAGACAGATTCAAAGATCTCCATCTCCTCCAAATTAAACTCTTTCTACACCCCCTCCTAGTAGGCCCTCCTTGTAGCTACAAGAGTTATTAAACCTATCGAATGGGTCATCAACAAGAATACTATAACAAAACCCATTTAGTGAACTTCATAGAAACAACTTTCAATGCTTAGAATCCTATTCCATTGCTTTACCTTGAAGAATATTCCATATTTTATTGGAAAAAATCGACTACTCCATTTGAACACATTCAAGGTATTTCCAATGTCTAGGCTATCCATGAGGTTGCTTAGATAGACGTCGTAGTAATACTTTTGGCTTCATCACTTAAAGGAAAAGATCTACAATGGTTCGAAGTTTAGGAGCAGGAACAATTTAAAACTAGGATCGGTTTGTGTATGACCCTTTATAACCAGTTTAGTGAAAGAGTAGATAATATTTCTCTTTTGAGCAGCGATTAACTACAATCAAGAGAGCACCTAATGAGAAAATGGCATCAACTTCAGATTCTAGAGAACTTGGGACATAATTTCAGTCCCCGTAAGACCTCGTAATGAAGGTGCATTTCTTTACTTTTTGAAAGCTCTTAATTATGATATATCCATTTATGATACAATCTATGAGAGGAATAAATTTACCAGCTGCTTATGCAATTGCAATTAGAGCTGAAAATAGTTTAATACAAGCTGGGAAATTATCTCCTAGACCACCCATGCCATTGTATCCAGAACTACCTAAAGTTGCTCAACCTTCTATTGCTCATATCCTAAGCCAAATCCACAACCTATTGCTTCCACCTCACAAACTCCTACTCAATAAAAGGAGGATGAAGAAATGAAGGCTTTGATTAGAAATTTGACAAACAAAGTTATATCCCTAGAGAAACAACAAGCCCAATCCTATAAGAATTATCAAAATCAAGGGAAATCTTCTAATTAGGGGTATCAACCATGGAAAATCAACGAGTATAATCAAAGGTATGCACCAAACAAACAAAATAATAGATGACAAGGTCAAAATGCTCCTCTTCCATTAGAAATAATCCCTCCACCACAAGCACTTCCTCCTCCTAGTTTAAGTCAAGCTTTAGTTCTTGTGTAAAACAATATGGCACAAGAAACAAAGTGGTTTTTTCCATGTAATTTACCACACAATCAACTTGGTCGTCAGAAAGGGCAATGCACCTTCAAGCATATATGGTTCAAGGCTCTTTCAGATTCAACATGAACCATTATTAGAGGCACTAAATCCAACCGAAGAAATCAAGAGACCAACAATGATGCTAACCTTATGTTCTTCGAGCTCGAGGACTTTTTGTGCACTCAATCAGGTGTCGTGGCTAAAAGCCGACCCAAAAAAGTGTAGTTGATAGTACGCAACACAAAAAGTGAATGTTTGAAGATCAATTAGCATCTTCCTTTAGTTAGACAATACCGTGGACAAAGGAAAGGAAATTGGACTAAACAAAGAAAATCCGTGGACTTAAGCGAAGGCAAAGGAACCACGAAACCGCATAATAAAGAGGAAAAATATCAAAGATTCATGTGGTGCCTCGATAAATTTTCTTCTGAAAAGGAGATTTTTTTCTACCAAATCTACCCATCCAAATAATGTTAAATAAGGAAAGAAAATAACATTTCAGTAGATGCAAAAGTCCATGGGTCTCCCATTCAACATTGTTGAGAAAATGAAGAATACCAATATTAATGTCTCAATGTGGGATGCACTTACTATTCCATCACAACAGTAACTCTTATGTGAGGCCCTCAAGAAATTACCATCCATGGATCTAATAATGCAAAAGGCTTATGTTGTGGTTCATGTCATCAAGAAAAGGAGGATCAAGTAAGTAAAATCATTAAAACCCCACCCTTTTATATGTCAATAATTATGGGTAAGTACCTAGTTCATAACTGTATGATTGATTTTGGGGCTAGTACCTCTGTAATGCCCAAGAAAATTGTTGATATCTTAGGTCTCAAATATAGTCCTGTGTCTAGGGAGTTTTACAACTTGATGGGTCAATTGTAAATGACCGGCTTAGTAAAAGACCTCGAGTTGACTTGGATTAATTGGCCATAGTAGTATTTAGGGATTCCGTGGATTGAAGGTAACACCACGACTAGGAGTGAATGCCACTGAGTGAGGGAAAACTTGAGGAATCGTGAAGGTCTAAAACCTGAAGAACAAAGGAAATACAAAAGCCGCATGGTAATACAATAGCTAGTTCGCGGAAGTCAACATGAGGCCGCTCCACATAAATAATACGTGATAAGAAAGAAAGACAAAAATTCGTGAAATGAAAAATATAATGTGGCATACAAAAGGAAAACTATGGAAGCCAAAAGCCGTGCATGACTAAAGGAAGAAAGCCACATTGTGAAGAAAAACAATAGTTTTCCACGGATTACTAAAAACACATGAATATGATTTGATCTTTGCAAATATGATATTATTTAAAGGGGTCTTAGTCTTCCCACGTGAAAGGGATCATATTTCATGGATTAAAGTTTGGTAGGTGGTGGAAGTAGTGAAGAACATCTCCAACATGCAAAGAGGTTGTTTCGCACAACTCAACCACCATTATTAAATGTGAAGTATGGGCACCGCCTTCTTCAACAAGAAATGTGGCATGGGAGGTAGATTTTACAGAGATAATTAGATCTTTTCGTAGAGAATTGAATGGAAGTGGTCGGTTAGTGTAATAGGTAATTTAAATTTCCCTCTCTTCTTTCCTTCTTTCTCTTCTTAAAATTTCTATATATTGTAAAGTGATGCCTTGTTTTAATGTTAGTTACTTTGGGAATACAAGGGCATCATTTCATGTCAGCACAAGTGTTCTAAGAGTCGCATGCCTGGCTATGTCTCTCGTAAATGCTTTGATATTTCTCTTGTATCATAATGATCTATGCATGATCTTTCAAAGCAATAAAATTTTTGGTCTTGTGGCTTCTATCTGCCCTAGCTATTGCTTTATTACATTTCTTGCCTCTCATTTGCTTGTAGGTGTGTTCTCACGCATTTTTAGAGGTGCATCGTGTCTACTTTTGCATCGTGGAAGTGGAACTTTGGATGTGATTTTGACCTATGGCCATCATTTCGCCCTCTTCATTGTCATTTTCTTCCATTTTCTCTCTTGTTAGAGTGTTCATCCTCTTATTTTTGGTGTTATCCCCTTCGTATTTTAGGTTTATGTTTCATGCATCTCCTTCTCACCCTAGTCCCTTGGAAAGTTAGAGTAGAGCTAGATAGTTGCATTTCAATTCCTAGGAGTAGTTTAGCATTAGAAGTAAGTAGAGGAAGTCGCCTTCTGGAGGATCATTGCCTCAATCCGAGTCCCACAACTTGGAGACAATCCCATGTTTTCTCAAATCTCGAATTGTCTACATGATTCTGCATGAGTGCACTTTTGAGCTCCAACAGTTCCATCCCCTTCACCGCATAAGTGTCCTCCATCTCTACCACCGTGTCGCTCTCCACCTAAGTCTTCCTTATCTCCTACTCAGGAGCCATTTCATTTCTCACATCTTTCTTTATGCCTCGTGATTTCGCATGATCTTCTTTGATAAGCACTTAATTCACTTACCCTCTAATTAACTTCATCCTCCTCTTTACTTGCATCACCATCGCACTCACCCTTATTGCATTTTTAGTGCATCAATGGCCATCGTGAAAATGACTATTGTGCCCTTCATGAAAAATTACAACAATTAGAAGACAAGGGTGTCATTTCCTTTGGATCTCACTCTCGTGAGCAACCTCTTTCTTCAATTCCGAATAAGTGTGCTTCCACTTCAATTCACTTTTCTCCTCCACCCACTTCTAAGGTTGTCATTTTTCCATATCCTAAGATCATCATTCATCTACATCCTTCACCTCACTCATCCTCGCAACATCATCTCATCTACCTCACAATGCTACTACTTCACATTGGCTTCCTAAGCCATCATCACATGTGCTTCCTACCACTACATCTCCATCATGGGTACTATTTCATCCCAGCATCCAGCCAGATCTTACACTCATGCTACTACCACTTCACATGCTTCCATCACTTTCGCCATCGACCTCTTCATCTTTGGTAGGTGATTTTTCTCACCTTATTACCTAATGACGCACTCATGTTCTTACGTGGTTTTTACATGATTGTTGAGGGATTTATTATAATAAGAACCTCCTTCATTATTCACACTCTACGCTTCATGTTCTATCTTTTAGCAATACATTGTCAAACCATTTCTTGATGACGCACTCTTGTTCTATGGTTCATTCTTGATTGCCGAGGGGTCTTATATAAATGAACCTCATCTTCTTACACATACGCTAGGCATCACTCTTCTTTCCCCCCTCTTCATCATACTTACACATGATTACATACATTTTTACTATCATTTTAATCACATTGTTATCTCACATTATTCATTTCATACATACATCCATTACTATTTATCACATACTATCCATATTTATTCATACATAAAATCCAATTTTCAAGCATTACCTATCTATAACACTATCCATATAATCATTTACGCAATGCAAATCAAACATCTACATATGAACAACAATCATCACATCACATATCAAAGAACATCAACACAACACAATAATGCCAGGTCATCCATCTATACATATGTATAGTCAAAATCACTGTTAAAAAAATACGATCGCTGGGTAATGACCCCAGTGCATTGCTACATCCATATATGTCATACATCATCATCACTATCACTATATACAATTGTGGGAGCTCTAGAAATAGATGCTTCACTACTCAATCTACCACTTGGTCACGATCCCCTATATCTCTCCACCCCTGTCTTTTTAGTATAGATGAGCAGCATACACCGAATACTTTCCAAATAGACCCGAACCCTTGACTCTCCACATACTTCATGAACACATCCTATGTTAATGCTCCTCCTTCTACAACCCGACTAGCCTCGGCCGAGTCTCCACCCGCGCCTCGTCACACTCACTCAATAACATGGCACATGTAGCTCCGCCACTATCACCATTCGCTCAAACAAATGGGTAAGCTCGGCTTGCTTGATATCATTCTACTCGGCCCAACATCCCACCTCCCAGCCAGGAACATTTGGGGGTATATTCTCCCGCATCGATGTGTAGATTGATGAATCAATGATCAAAGACCAATAAGCATCACTACAGTCATCCAGCGTCACATTAGTTACTACACCACGATGACCAAAATACAAAAAAACAAGTGACAATCAACAAATATCAACAAAAAATACTTATGTTCAAACTCGTGTTCACTAGTATACCATCACCATCGTAAAGGTGTGCCCACCCCTCTACTCCTCTAATCGGGTGGTGCACTCACCACATATACAATAACCTGAAACAATAACACCCATTTACATGCCCACCATACGCTATGAGCCCGGGTACATCTCGCATCATCCACTCAGGACAATCTCTATGGATACATCTACCTCATCCGGCCATGAGGGACTAGTTGTACTCTGTGTGGCTTCGACCTTGCTTCTAGCTTCCTCGGTGCTCTAAAGGGCTCATACCCATACATACATCTCCGTGGGAATTTGTGCCATGCAATGTGTTCCTTCCAATCTCTTCACCAATGCATCGGGTATGCATATGAGGGGAATATCCTAACTCCTACCCATGCACACTTCTCCATTCAAAGCATGTCACATGACCTATTAACCTAATGATTTATTTCTTCCCAAACAAGACTTTTCCTCAATAATCCACTACCTTCCATATGTCTCTACGCCTAAGCTTCCCAATGATGATTCTATAGACAAAGTGATAGACATTCTCACACTTTGGGGAGTATCATCTCCTCATGCTTAGTGCTTTCCTATGCCCATGTATTCTGTGAGACCCGATAAATCTCCTAATGTATTAACTCGACGACGGGGGATGTCATTCCCTGAATCATACCACCTCATCTTCACACCAATCTCACCTCGTGGCGCCGATCACCATTTCTCTCATCGACAGTACTTAACCACACACCAAGCCTTAGTATTAACCTATTTGACTTTCTTTTTACAAAAATCCTTTGCTTCTATACTTATCTCCATCCTAGTGCGAATGGAAAGGATTTGGAATGGGTACCCATGAATAAGGCATGAAAGTGACCTCGTCATTAACCAATCTCACAAGCACCATGAAAAGTTTCGATTGGGCTTTAAGAAACAATCTATCGATTCCTTTCCCAATGTCTCTAGTTCTCATGGACATTAACCCTCCACCTTCTCCATCCCACGAGGCTACAAGGGATACAAATGACACTTTGTGTCCATCTCCTCTAGTTTTTTTTAATCTCCACCATTACTCCTGGTCCACTACTTATCACAGGTGAAGGTGAAACTAGTCCCCTCTCTTCACTTTCTAGATATGGTAGAGGAAGATTCCCCACCATTGACATTCTTCTGAAGCCGCATTGGACGATGATTCCATCCTTTCTTACGTAAGGCATAAAATTCTAACCTTACCACTGCACACATCTACCCTTCTCAATGAATCCACCATCAACATCAACATAGTGGACTTCAGTAAAATCCTCTGCATCCTTAATGTGGAGCCAATCCCCGATCTACTGGGAGTTTGAGTCTTTCACCGCATTCCTTTCTCAACATATCCAAGCCTTCACATGGTCATAGGCGTCGAGCATGTCGGGTCTTGATCCTTCCATCGTTGTCCATAACATCATTTTCCTTTCCTAACGCCTGTGTGGTTAAGCTGTTAACTGCATGCATCTCGGAAGTTACCTCCTGTCAAAGAGGAGTCTGCAACGCCTTTTTCTGTGTAATTTCATCATTCCTATCGACTATCCGCAATGGCTTTCCAATATCGTACTCCATTTCCAAAGCCTCTGCAAAAAGCTCTCAAGCATCTCGCACTAACTTTCAAGATATAAACCTGAGCTTCCCACTAAAGATGACTTTCCTCTCCCCAACATCGATCAACTATTGGACCTTTACCATAGGTCATGAGATGTTCTCTCTTATGGATGGAGTTTACGTGTAAAATAAAAATTTCATCACCCCAAAGGACCAAAAGATAAGACTTATTTTATCATTCCTTTGGGGACTTTTACTATCACGCTCACACCCTTCGGCTCAAAAAATGTCGTGAGCCACCTATCGGGCTTAGTAAGTGACCTACATATTTAACGATCTCATCCATAAGACAAGAGGACTACATTGATGACCTCTTGGGAAAATCCAAGCATCGACACAATCATCTTTATGTGCTCGAATCACTTTTAGGAGTGCCTATTACGCTTCTCTTCCTCTCGTCTCACCCTATGCCATAGTATGTGTCTTCGTAGTTCTAATCGGGAAAACTAATCAATTTTATAGTTGTCTATCATGGGTATTGAATTTTTACCTCACTAAAACAGTAAATCCATCCTTGAAATGGCCCCTCATACTAATCCTAGAGAAAAATCACAAGTCTTCAAGGCTAACTTCAATATATTCATTATTTCATCTCACGACACGGCCATTATCACAACTCCTTTTCACCATCTTCTTCACAAAGACATTGAATTTAATTGGGATGATAATTGTAAAAAATACTTTGGAACAAGCATTATCTCCTATCCCTTCCTATGCTTACTCCTCTCGTGTGGGGGGGATCCTTTCTATATCTACGTCTCTTCCTCTGATCATTACTCTAGGTGCTATGTTGGCGCATCATGATGACTAGTGGTAGGGAGTAGGCCGTTATATTACATTAGTCACACCCTTCATGAGTATGACACCCACTATAACAAGAGTTGAAAGTTGTGATTCATGCTGTTTTATTTTTCCACGTCTAGCTTGTGCATTATATTCTCCAATCATAAGACCTATTTGGTCACTAGATTTCATCTTCTCAAGACCCTTACATTCGAAGCCTTATCGTATTGGTCGCATCACTCGATGGATCACATGTCTCATGACCTGAGCTCGACTTCAGAGTTCATTTTTTAGAAATTAATCGAGGGCTAGGCTATAAATAGATCGATTAGTCAATTCCCCTCTTCCTGATAATCACCTTCCTCACGAGCAATTTCCTAGACGAATCTATCAACAAT